>JASDQU010507189.1:6912-25897 GCA_032191745.1 Picea mariana
GATATACACCGCCATGACTGCCTGCATTAAACGCACTGAACATCGAACCTGGGAGCTGGTACCTTCACGTTGCGCGAACCCCCTCCACATTTGAATGCGCTGTGGTGGATTCATGGCGTATTAACTACGAGCTTGACGTGAACCTGTGGGGACTGTGCCTCCCTGTCCCTCCTCGGCGCCACGTAGTCGATCCTGCTGCGCTGTCACCCCATCCGGGGAGAATTTTGAAGTAATTTAACACACACACACACACACAAATAAACACACAGACACACATATATACTGGGGAAAATGATTAACTATATTAAATTTGATATTTAATATTACAAACTTAGTCTTTTATCAATTATATTATAATATAATTAAACATAGAAAAGGAGCACTTAGGATTATTAATGTCTATTAATACCCAAGCCTCCATACTTTCAAGAAATTCCTCATCGTGCTTTTATGAACCCAAATCTTCTGATTTCTAGAGTTTCTAAGAGGGTCCCACTCATATTGTAAAGTGTTGAAAATACAATTATTTATATCAATTTATAATGTAATTAATCACTTAAAATTTTTATATCGATATTTGTGCAACCATTGGAGCGGGAAAGGGTAGGTTCATCTCTTCAACAGTTCATTTCTTTTTCATTCTATACCCCAAACATCTCAGAGTCCCGGAGTCCCGAATTCTCGGAGCTCCAGAGTCCCGAAATCCTGAAGTGTCCACACTTCATGTGATTTCACATTAAATATAAAATTAAAAAGGAAAAGAGGTTTTGTACTTTATAGTAACTCATTTAAAATATATGTATTATATTACACCTTTTTGGAAATTACGCCCAAGTTTATAAGGTCTCCAATATTATATTTAATATTTAAATTGAGAGAGAGAGAGAGAGAGAGAGAGAGAGAGAAATTTGGGTCAACCCCTTCGGCTCTCCACCACATTCTTTATACTCCAATATCCCAGAGTCCCAAATCCACGAAGTGGCCCCACTTATACACCTTTCTACATTATTTAATATTTAAAAAGAGTTTGCTTCATTAATGTGTAACAATTTTAATAAACCTTAAAGTAATATAATATAATATATTATAATCCTAAAAAATTATGCCCATGTTTTAAATTCTCCAATATTATATTTAATAATTTAAAAGAGAAAGAGTGTTCTCTGGGTCAATCTCTTTTGGCTCTTCCACGCAACTCTTCATTCTCAATTAACCCAGAGTTTCAGAGTTCCAGAGTCTTGAAGGGGACCCACTTGTAATTACATTATGGTTTAAATACAATGAAATATTTTGGATTATAATATAATACATATTGTATTATTGGTATATTATATTGAATTATGTTAATTGATCACATTAAATACAATAATTTAATTAATTGTATTTCTTACCTTTACAACCTTGCGTAGGTAAGGAAAGGGTTCGAGAATTCAACGACTTTGGTTCATGGAATCCCATCACCCAAACATCCCAGAGACCCATAGCTCTGAACTCCTAGAGTTATGAAGACCACAATATGGTTAAAGCATTCGATCATCATTTATTCCTTGGTGTGTTTGACATTAAAATAATGATAACTATTATATTCTCTTTGGTCTCGGGTCTTTTACGCTCCAAGAACTTTAATCTCCATTTTTAGAATAAAATAATAATAATAATAATCTGTATATAGACATATATGTATATATGTTTCTATATCTGTGCAAGCTTATATTACCTGAAGAATTTAAATGAAATTATTTTCTCTTACAAGAAAATAAGAAAAGGAGAAATATCAATTTCGAGTCTTTAAAAAGGGAAATTAAAAATAGAATTATAATCTCTCCCTTCTTGTGGGTAAACGAGTAAATTTTGCTTCATTATTATTGTGCTTTACTACTCTTACTAAATTTAAGGAATTTGGTCTTAAGACAAAGATTTACCTCCACAGTAAAATTCGGTATTTCTACCAGGATTTACTTCCCACCAAAATTTAAGGGTATTCTTCCCATAAATGTTTATTTATGCCCCAAACAAAATTTTGAGAACTTTTGTATTTTAATTCAATTAGGAAAATTTCATGTTTATATTCTAATTAWTTTTCCTCAATAATCATTTATAAGGAATTTTAACGTTTTCCCATATTTGGGATTATTTCCTAAACTCCACACAGATTTGATATCCTCTAATTTATTTGGGATAGGATTAGAGGACATATTAAAATAGAGCACTATTATGTAGAAAAATCACTCTCTCTTCTTCCATATGTGTTATAGATATTTTTAACTGTTTAGTCGTCATTTTCAAACCATGGATTAAACTGTACAACACAATCAACCACAACATCCACTCCTAGAAATATTATTTTAACACACATATAATCAAGAGATAAGGAATTAAATCAAATGAGATTCAGCTAAGTCATTCTCTTTATTTTATTTAGATTTCTCAAGTCACTTTTTTCATAAATTAAACTTACATAGTTATGAAACATATTATAAAATTTTCTCTGATCTAAACACTACAGAGATTTAACCAAATATACTTATCTAGAAACCATATAGTAATGCAACTACTAAAAGGGGTTCCCTTTTCCTCCCAACCGTAGACATAGAAACTCATGGATGGAGTTACCACTTGCCTCCCCCTAGCTAGATATTGATGCTCAGAGAGAGACCATTCCTCTTGTTAAACAAAAACTAGGAACGAAGATCACTCTCCTGCTCCCACAAGAACTTGGCAGATTGGTTTTATCTCCACCAAGAAAAGGGCTCTATAAGAAGTGCTTCTTCAGTCACTCATCTTCTTTGCAACCCTGCTTATCAGCTTAGAATGAAAATGCTTCCCAAAAATTCTTGTTCCCATAAGATATTTCTTTCTGAGTTCTTTTCAGAACTAGAGAGCTTCACATGCTCTCCCTCCTCTGAAAATGGTCACCAGACTCACCTTCTTTCCTCTCTTCTTATTCACACAAATTTCCTCTATTTTATTTCCTTCCTCAATAAGATTTTGTGGGTCCAAATCCCCATTTCATGGTCAAGTCAAGAAGTTTTTCCAGATGGGTACTCTTCACATCTCCTCATTGACTCTTGAGGAGGACTTCCCAACTACCAACCTGACTGGTAATTTACTTTTCTAGGTTAGAGGACTGTTCTGGGTCTAAATAATTTAAATCCAATAGAGTATTGGTATGGTAGGCGTCTATTATAAAACAGGATCATGGAGAAATAAAATAAAAACAAATGTGGAAATAAAACAAAAAGGATACACAATACAATAGAGACATAGATTTACATGGTTCACCTAGTGTGGGCTACGTCAACCAGATAAATTTCCCACACCTTCATTTTTATTATCCATCAAATGAAGGGATACAACCTAAAACACACTCGTTGTAAATTCCTCTTCTTTCTCTCACAGTCCACTCTCTCAGAATACAATATTCACAATGATACATAGTCGCAATTCAATTCCCTCATAAAAGAGGGTTTTACTCTAGGGAAAAAAACCCTAACATAACTTCTACCGTTAGATCTGCAACCTTATAATGAATGCTCCATATTTAATATGAAATTACAATATACATTTACAAGGGAATTTTTCCTTCGGGGGCTTCACCCTCGAACCCCCAACAGGGACCCGCTTTCCCTAGGACCCCGTAGGGGGGGAAATCCCCCCTCTGCAACACCCCTTCATGGAGGGGTGTACAATATTCCAGGGTGTAGAGTCACCATGGGGTATAAACATGGATGAAAACAAACACCTATGAAATAGGAAGATAATCGGGCTCAACAACCAACAATCTCCCACTTGGAGACTGATCACAATAACTTCACTGTTGTTGTACTTGTTGGACTATAATCCACCTTAGACATGGAAAATTTCTCATCTTCACCTTCATGCTTGAATACCAATTGAAACTAAGAAGGATCTCAGTTTCTCCCTGGTTACTCCCTTTGTTAACATGTTTGCAGAATTGTGGCTAGTATGTATCTTTTCCAACTTCAAATGTCCATCTTCCAAGAATTATCGTATGAAATAGTACATGAGTTGTATATTATTAGTATTCGAATGGAAGGATGATTTCCTTGCAAGATGAATGGCACTCTCACTGCCACAGTACAACCTGCTATTCTCTTTCTTCTTTCCCAATTTCTCCATAAACCTCTATAATCAAAACATTTCTTTACTACCCTCTGTAGAAGAAACATACTCTGCCTCTCTTGTTGAAAGTGCAACAACGTTTTGTAATTTTTACATCCAACTTAATTTTGTTCCACCTACAGTAAAAACATACCCTATGGCGATCCTCCTTCTATCTTTATCACATGTCATATCTAATCAACATATCTATGTAGAACAATGTCTGAACCTCCAAAAATTAATGCATGAGTAGAAGTACCTCTCAAATACCTGAGAATCCACTTTACTTCCTCCCAATGTTGTTTACCTGGATTCTTTATATACCTGCTCAAAACTCCCACTGCATGTGAAATATATGGTCATGTACAAACCATCACATACATCAAACTACCAACTATTGATGAATAACGGACCTTGGACATGTATTATATCTCCTCATGTGTCTTGGGACACATTTCCTTGGTTAATTTGAAATGTATGGACCAATTTGTACTAACTAGTTTTGTATTCTGCATTCTAAACCTCTCCAAAACCTTCTCTATGTACTCACCCAGAGACAATGTTAATTTTTTTATTTTTCCTATCTCTTGTTATTCTCAGACCAAGGATTTTATTTGCAACACCCAAATCCTTCATCGCAAATGAATTAGATAATTTCTTCCTGAGCATATTTATATCCTGCATATTAGACCCTGCAACAAGAATGTCATCTACATACAATGGAAAGATAATATAGCTTACATTTTCTATCCTTTTAAAATACACACAATGATCAGAATGACATCTACTATAACCTTGTTATGTCATAAACCTGTCAAACTTAAAATACCATTGCCTTGGAGATTTTTTTTATTCCATACAAGCTCTTCTTCAACCTACATACCAAATTTTCCTTCCCTTTGACCTCATACCCATGTGGCTGCTGCATATAAATATCTTCATCCAAATCCCCATGGAGAAAAGTTGTTTTTACATCTAACTGTTCAAGATGCAAATATTCTACTGCCACAAGAAATAAAATAGTCCTAATTGAATTCATCTTAACAACTGGAGAAAATATTTCATGAAAATCTATACCTTTCTTTTGTGCAAACCCCTTTATAACAAGTCTATCTTTGTGTCACTTTTTTCCTCCATATTCTTCCTTCAACTTGTAAACCCATTTATTTTGCAATGCTCTTTTTCTTCCAGGTGTAACTAAACCAAGTCCCAAGTATGGTTATTTACCAAGGAATCCATTTCCTCTTTCATTCCTTGCTTCCACTTCTTTTTAGTGTCTACCTGCATTGCCTCTTCATAACTTTTTGGTTCACCAGAATCAATCAACAATAAGTAATACAATGAAGGAGAGTATCATTCAGGGGCTCTACTTAAGCTAGTAGATGTTCTAACAACACTTGCAGGAGTTTGAGGTACCTGTTTCTCTTGTTGTTGTAAATTTTTAATTTCTGGTACCTTTGGAATTTGTTTTTCAGTGATCTCATCAAGCACTATGTATTCTGGTTTTTATTTTTCCCGTTTCTTTCCTTGCAATTGATATTTTTACACGACCTTATCATTGAATATGACATATATACTCCTAATGATTTTGTGATTTTCATAATCCCATAAGTGATAACAAAAGTCATTAACATTGTATCCAATAAAGGTACACTTCTTGGATTTTTCCTCAAGATTTGTTTTATTTTCTTTATCAATATGGACAAATGATTCACAACCAAAAGTGATCCAGATTTAGGAGTGGAACGAACTGATTAACATATTGAATACAATAAACACAGAGATATAAAGAATAACAAAATTATCTAGTGAAAAATATCTTATATTAAATAATGAAATAAGATGAAACTATAAAACTGCAGAACTGAAACACTTGCTCGAATGGTAGTAGCTATCTCTGAGAAGATATGTGGCTGCTACATGCATATGTCTGATCATAATGGATTACAATGAGTCTCCATAGGAATTCTTTATTTTACTCATGAATACCAAAACCCTAGACATCCAAAAACCTAACCCTAGAAGGTGAAACACCAAAAGTCATGTGGGCCCTATGGGTAAGTTGGTGTAATTTGGTACCTCAATTTCCAAGGGTCATAACGTTTGCATACAACCTTCGTTTTAGGCGCGTGATATCCTACTGGAAGGGTATTTCAAAGAACTACACATTCTTTCGTCAAACTCTGACTCTGTCTATAGTTTGACTGTGGAGAGAAAAAGAAACATTTATGGCCCCAAAACGACCCTGGAAGTAAAACAGGATGTCCTGACATGAAAACATAAAATATAGGCAAGTTTTATTAGGTGAGAGGCCACCCCTATCCACCTAGAGGATGTGTGGGGCTTTAGACAACCCCAAAAGTGTAGAAACCACAATTACAAAGAATTACAGAAGAACGTGTTGAACAAAAAATAGACACAAGGAGCTAGTTGGAATAGGTGGGTGGCCACCAATATTCACCTGGATCAATCCTCCCCCCTTAGGAAGAAATGGTATCCATTGCATTGATTTCCCCCATTAGGTGAGGAAACTTCTACTATATTTGTCCCTTTGTGAGCCACTTTCCTTGGTGTAGGAGTTTCCCTACCTTGATAACCCGATAAATATGGATCCGGTGTTGGCAAGTTCCCTTGACCTATGTGTCCACTATATGATTAGTGGATGCTTGTTCCATGCAGTCAGGGTTGAGCTCTATGGGTGTCATATTTTCTATGATCTCAAAGGTGTCCAATAATGGGGGAAAATATGGTCGAAGGAGGTCCACATTTAATACCGGATGCAGAGCAAGGAAGGGCGGAGTGTTGAACTCAAAATAATTGCTACCCACAATCTTGGTGATAGTGTAAGGCCCATAAAGAAGTGTGTGAATCTTTCGATGGGGCCTGATGAGACACTACTTCTACAAATGTAACCAGACATTTTCTCCAACATGAAACTAGTGTGGTACCCTATGTTGATCATAGCGCTGCTTGTACTTAACATTGGATTTCTGTAAAATCTCCTGGACCTGTTGATTTATGTGATGAATCCGCTCAATGAATCTGGTGGCTTTGTTGATCGCAAAATGACCAGGGGAAGATTATATATATGCTATGGAAAGAGGAAGTACAACATCAATGGGTCCCAAGGGTTGGAATCCCAGACCCACCTGAAATGGGCTATGGCCGGTGGAACTATGGAGAGCCCTGTTGTAAATCTTTTGGACAAATGGGAGACTCTCGTCCCATGTACGTGGATACTTATAATTGTACATGTGCAGGATGTGAAATATCATCTGATTGATGACCTATGTTTGGCCATTGATTTGGGGGAAGAAAGAAATGGATTTTGTGAGCCTGGTGTCCAATAGAGACTAGAGACTCGACCAAAAGGTGTTGAGGAACTTGTTGTCTCGGTCGAAGATGATGGTCTATGGTATCCCAAAGTGTACCCACACTCATTGGAAGAAGAGATTAGCAGTATCTTCCACTGTCAAATTCTTCTTACAGGCTATGAGGATGGCCATCTTCGAAAACTGATCAACGACCACAAACACATAATCATTTCCTTGCTTGGTGGATGACAAGCCAGACATGTAATCCATTGATATGGATTCCCAGGGCTTCTCAAGAATAGGAAGAGGGGTGTATAAGACTTAATTCTTGATGTCTGGATTGGAAATGGCATAGGAAGTGCAATATATGATATACTTGCTGCCGTCCTGTCAAAGTTTTGGCCAATAAAAATGTTTATGAAGAATGACCATAATTTTCTCTATGCCAAAATGTCCTACCACTCTACTATAGTGGGATTCACAAATAATCTTTGCACACTCGCTTGTAGGAACCCAGAGATGGTCCATGTGGCATAAGAGGTCGTACCCACAAGCTGATATTTGGTGGTGAAGTCCGGATCTTGATTATAAAGTTGCAGATGCTTCATGTCCACAAGAATGGAGCACAGTGGTGAGTGCATCCACGGGAGGCTGACTAAGGTAGTTAGTGACACGATTGGAGATACCTGTCTTATACTTGATGTTGAGATGGAATTGTTTCAAGTAGGTATACCACTTATTATGGTGGTCATTCTGCAATTTCTCCTGTGTCTGTATGAACTGCAGAGGCTTGTGATCAGTGTGTATGATCATCTCTTTCCCCATAATGTAATGTTTCCATTGATGACATGCTTGTACAATGGAATACATTTCCTTATCATAGGTTAGGTATTTACGGACAGTATCGAAGAGTGTCTCACTGTGGTATTCCACTAGATTCCCATGTTGAGTGAGAATTTCACCCACGACATAGCCAAAGGCATCAGTCTTAATATCGAATGGTTACTGCAGACCGGGAAAGGAGATTACTAGAGTTAAGCACAAGCGATGTGTTAGATCATCTAATGCTCATCGTTGATCCTTCCCCCACATGAAATTGGCCCTACCACCATCCTTGGTCACCTAGCTGAGGGCCCATGCAATATGGGAGAATCCCAACATGAACTGTTTAGAGAAGTTGGCTAGTCCCAAAAAGCTCCAAAGCTCGGTTAGTTTGGTCAGGGTTGGCCAGTCATGGATGACTTGGATATTAACTGGATCAACATGTACCCCATGCTCATCAACAATGTATCCCAAGTATTGGACCTTGTTCATTCCAAAAGAGAATTTTTCCAAGTTGGCATAAATCTTGTGCTACTGCAGAGTGCCCAAAGCCTGTTGAATATGTCGCATTTTCTCCTCCCAAATTTTGTTGAAGGTGAGTATTTCATCCAAATATACTACCACAAAGGAGTTGGTGAAGGGTATCAATAAATCATCCATCAACCTCATGAAAGTGGTTGGTTCATTTTTTAAGCCTAAGGGCATGACTATCCATTCGTAGAGGCCTTCTTTAGACTTGAAGTTTGTATTCCATATATCAGTTGGTTCGATGGGAACCTCGTGGTAGCAAGAATTTAGGTCAATATTGCTGAAGCAATTTTCCCTTTGAGTTGGTCAATAAGGTCATCAACCCTGGGAATGGGGTAGCAGTTCATGACTGTAATTTTGTTTAAGGATTTGTGATCAATGCAGAGTCACCAAGTCTCATCGTTCTTCTGCGCCAGTACAATCGGGCTTCCACAAGGCGAGGAGTTGGGCCACATGTGCCCCTTTTGAAGAATCTCTTAGATCTGACACCTAATTTGTTCATTCTCCATCAGTGGGAATCGATATATTGGTCCATTAGGTAGAGGTGCGTTGGGGGTCAGTTCAATTGGATGCTTGACTTAGCAGTGTGTCGGTACCCCTATAGGCGAGGTGAAGATGTCTCTGTATTCTTCCACGATCCCATCCACTTGATTCTTCTACAAAGAGAGGCATTGTGTAGAGGCCACATATGTGGTGAAAACCTTCTTCTTAATGTGAGAATGAATCACAAATAAGACGAACTTCCCAGTCTGTGAAATAACCTTACTACATTGCTTAACAAAGATTAAAGAAATAACAGTAGGTAGTGCTACCTATGGGATATTGTAAAATTGTCTACCCAAAGTAATAATAACATTGCGGGGTCTAGAATCATAGACCACATGATGCTTACACAAATATGGTCATCTTAAACTAACATCACAAACTTCAAGGGGAGAAATATAAAAAAATACCTCATCTTTGAAAGGATTGATGTCATAGGGAAGACGACATTGTTGGCTGACACGAAGATATCTTCCTTAGTGAAGACAACTGATAGTGTAGGGATGCGGGTGTGGTGCTGTTGGCAGGTCCAACCACTTGAAAACCTCTACTGAAATCAGGTTCTTCTGACTACTATTGTCTAAAATGAAATGAATTGGATCACCCTTGATGCACATTAGTGAGTGAAAAGGCATTCCCCTTCCTCTGGTTCTTCTGGTTCGCTTGGCCAGAATTTAGTGGTAGCGACAGTGGCACTGGGTTCAACATCGATAATATGCTTCCCTCCTTCCATATTTGACTCGAAATCATAATTGACCTCTGACTTAAAAGCCTTTAGCTCGACCACGAGGGGCTTCTTGGAGTGACATTATTCGACGTTGTGCCAAGGACTTTTATGGTACTCACAACATTTTCTCATGTCCTTCTTTGTCTTCTCATTGACCTTCTTGTGTTGTGGCTTGGAATGGTTGTCCTAAGGGTGACCATCTCGAATTGGTCCCCTTTTGTGTGGGTTGGGGATGGCTTTTCCCTGCTTTGGATGTGATGGATTTGCAGATCCAAACTCTCACCTTTTATGCTCAAATTTTTTCTTGATATTGATAATGTATCTATAAGTCGTGCCCAATGAGGTGATATCTAGCAAATCCATTTTTGTTTGAATGTATATATGAAAAAAACCGCAATATTTGAGCACCAGATGACACTCCGAGTCTTTGATACCCAATTTGGTGCGTAGGGTATGGAAAATATTGGTGAAATATGGTACTGTCAGGTCCCTTTCTTGACATAGGGTGGTCCATATAGTGTTGTTGGCATAGGCGTAGACTCAAGGTTCAATGCACCAAAAAAACCCTAACTACCATACCTTTTGGAAACACTTGCGAAGCAGATGAAGTCTCACCCAAGGTAGAGGCAGGGGTGGTTGCAAGACTCAAATGTCTGCAACCTAGCTGGGACACAGATATGTGATTATACCACTTAACAAAGCACTTAGCAGTTAACATTCATCAGTAATTAACCCTTATTCACATTGCATATGAAAACCCTAATTACATAACAACGCAGTATTCTACTATATATATCACATCTAAGCACTTAGCACATGGAAAAAGATCAGATCTGACATTTATTCATATCATTCAAGCACTAATCTACCATACTAGATTCATCTAAACATTCATTACTACACTAATCTTAAATTATATACACAAGACAATAAATAGAATGCACAAAGAAACCATAACATAGGATATACGTGGTTCACCCCAGTATGGGGCTATGTCCACCAACTCTTCGTCTTCTTTATTATCTTCTGTCAATCTCCTTACATGCACAAAGCCTCAAAACCCACTGCGCATAGGACAGGAGATCTGTGTGCACCTCGCCAGATCCTCCTTCCCTGAGCCAGGTTACAACACAATGCCTCTTTACAGTCACTTGCACTTAGCTCTACAAGTTATCATGCACACAGTATGCACAAAGCCAACTTAATCACATAGATCCAACTATTACATCACTTGCACTTAGCATAACACTTAACCATCGACTATATATTACATCGCCTAGATTATCTATTTATATATTACAAAATGGGCCTAAGCATGGGTAAACCCATGGGCCAACATCCCCATACCTGTTACATAATCCCAAAACCCAAAAACTACCCTAAAAAGGGGTTGAGATCCCTCGATATCCACTTCGACTTGTGCTTTGCTTTCAAACATCCAGTTGAAGTCCCAAAAAGAGGTCAAACATGACCAAGGATCTCCAAAACTTGGTCAAGGGACAAAAATCTCCCATCACTCACCTGTGACTCATCCCAAGTCACTCTGATCTGGGTAACTCTGCCTCAAAAGCCTCAAGCTTGGCTCTAGCTACTTCAACATGTTGTTGTGCCAAGGCCTCATGCTCAGTAAAATCTTGAATAACTATCTCGTTCACAGGTCCTTCTAAGCATTGTTCTACCGAAGTGAATACTCATTCCAGCTCTGCTCCTTGGCCTTCAATCTCCTAAAAAAGTAGGCAAGATGCATCTTAGACTGGCTAGAGCTTCTGAATGAATTCCATGACTTTGATTTGTATGGCATGGACCTGTTGATGAGTTGTGCATTTTTCTTGGGATATTTTCATTCGCTCAACCACTGACAAGTGCTTTAACTGCAATTGTACCGTTGTTTCTTACTTCTTCTCTTCCTGGAGATGTGACTCCAGTGTTTTCAGTTTAGGGTCCTTGGAAAGGCGCTCGTAAGTATGTGCACTGCGAATACTTAGTTGTTTACATTCCATGGATAATTCTTTGATCCTTTCAACTGCACTTTAGGCAGTTGCTTCTCTCTGGTCTCGCACTTCCTGTGGAGTGCTTGGCACTGTTTGTAGCTTCAGTTCTTCTATTCTCTGTTGAAACTACTAAATGGATTCTGCAAGCTTTTCCACTTGAATTTCCATCGGGTCTTCCTCCATTTTCTCTAAGCTTGTCACGGAGAAAAATAATCTGTGGACTGCTTCTTTAACTCTAACCTTCTCTGCGAGCAACTGTTCTTTCTCCTATTGGAGTTGTTCTCTATCCTCTTTGAAATTGATTTGGAGGTCATCCTTCTCTTGTTGCGCAACTCAACATTGTTCTCTGATTTCCTCTTGTGCTTGCTTCAAGGCCACTGTGGCCTATTCTTTTTCTTCCTGTATAATATGGAGGTGAACTTAAGTCGCATCAGCTATTCTATGGAGTTGGGAAGGCTCATTTCCCAACTCTATTTCTTCTAGTGGCGGGGGCGTAGTGGAAAGTGAGCGGCTGGAGTGAAGGTCTTGTTGTACTCCTCTCAACTCTACTTCGATACTTTCATACATGGTTTCATGTTTGGCTTCAGTTATCTGAAAAATATCTTCTGAGGCATCTGATAGAGCTGTAATAATGAAGTCGAAGTCATCGACCATGAGTACATTCTACAGCTTCGACTTATTTTCTTTGGACTTCTTCCATGATGTAGGTTTCATTGGGGAAACCTTTGTTTTCTTAGATATCTCTTCCTCTTCAAGGGGGTTCCTAGGCAGTGTTACTTCTCCTTGCTTCGGCTTGTCTTCCTCCCCTTCTTTCTCTCCTTTGTCCACTTCATCATCACCTCCTCTCCTAGGTGAATCGATTGTAGTCTCTTCTGATGTACTGTGTATTTCCTGTACATCTTCCTTCTTTTTCTTCCTACTACTGCTGGGTGCATCATACTCTTCACAAGTAACCACCAGACTTCCAATGAGGTTGGGATCGGACAGTGTTTCTTGTTCGAATGGTATAAGGAACTTTGTGGGCCATTTCTTAGTGATTTCTTCCAGGTCCTCCTCTATGAGCTTGTAGTAGGACTAAAGTTCCTCTTTACTTTCGTCTACTCACGTAGTAATATAAATAAAATGACTATCTACGCAGAACTTAATCAAGAGCCCTAACCTGTCCAGGGTATTTGGCGTCATCTGAGGGAAAGAATAGATAGCCCTCTTCATCTGCAGGTAGTATGTATGGAAAACTACGTTCGACTGCCATTGTTTCCCCATATCGCTCGAATATCAGAGCGTGGTGAACTTCGTAGCTATTTGTTCAAATGAATCAATGTCAGGGAAGGTTGCACCTTCCTACATCTCCCAAGAAGTGAATGCGATGAGGATCAATAGACATCTAAAATGGAACTCATAGCTCTGAATCTGAGCTTCGCGACAATCCAATTCCAATTGATTGACTAGGTAACTAGCCCAGTTCATATGTAGTCCTTCCACACATTTTCCTACTAGGTCAACTACAAACCCTGTGACCTGCGTGGGTCTATTCTTTTGGACTAGATTACCAGTAATCAATTAGAAATCAAGGTGCACTGCACCATCCTAAATGAAGGCTACGTTGTAGCCTCACGATCCTTTCTCTACGTCTTCGTAGGTGTCTTTGATCTTTTGTGCCAGGGTGCGGTCTGCAGCCTTCCCTGGATAAAAGTCTTGCAGGTATGGTCCCTGCATGCTCAATCCGATGATCTTGTGGATCAATGCAGGATTGACGATGATCCGTTTTTCTAGCCACAAATATCTGCCATGGAAGCACGACCATGGGAGATTAATGCATGTGTTAATCTCTTGATGCCTTCCAAAATGGGGTATCTTCACTATGTTCAAAATAGTGGACTTTGCGATTTCCATACTGCACAAGTGGGGGATGATCTTTGACTTCTTCCCCTTAGTCTTGGTCAAATATTTGTGAGGTGCGAGCATGCCATATCTCTTGCGGTCTCTTAGGTTATAATCATTGATCTTCAGTGTTCGAATCCTCGCCAACTGCGGTCTGACTAATTGTATTCCCTTTGGGAGGTACACATTGATGATTGTGTGGTAAAATTCTCTCGGGACACTATCACGACTCACCACACCAGCCAGGGGTGGGATGTAGTTGAGTAGGATGGATGGAATTAACTTCAAATTCTCTAAGTCATCGTGATGCTTGGTTATTTTCTCGGCCACAGCTCGAGATGGTCCAAATCCACGAGCAATCAATAGGGAGGCTCACACTCATCGCGACGATGAGGCTTGGATGCCTATGGACATCAGTTTCTTAGTCATGAGGTCTATTAGAATCTCTTCGAAAACTTTTTCTATTGTGCTAATTGCGTTTGACATGCACACTCAAGATTTGATATCTCATGTTGGTGAACAATATTCAATGTAACATAATGAATGGTGAGGTCTCAATGATCACAACACGAAATCAACTAGTTCTCTACGGGCTCGGATAATCACAATTGGAAAAAGTGTTCTTGGTGCAACACTCGACGGGATAAATAGATATTGTTGTAATGGTTTCTCTCAGTCAGGTCACAAATCCTTATTCAATGCAATTATGTCCGTTATGGCTCAGTCCCAATGGTCCAATGGTGAAATTTCAGGCCATAACTTATTTTCTGATTGTTCAGGAGCGTCAATGAATGGTCATATTGCCTTCAATGGTCATATTTCTTTGCCATGGAAAAGTGCCAATTTGTGTTGTACTAATTTTCCGACAAAGTTCGAGTTTTGGAAACCTTTCTTTTGCGAAGTATTCTCTGGAACTTCTTGCAATTTTTCTAACTTGGCCCTTTTCTTACTAAGCTTTCCGGTCTTCTTTCCTATGATTTGAATCACTGGTTTCTTCTTTCCATTATCGTTCTTATCTTGTGTTGGCATGATAACTTCTCACTGTGGAGGGTCTTTGATAGTGTTCAAGAGTAATACTTCTTCTCTTTCTGGGGTAGGTGGTCTACTCTCTTGTATAGACAGGTGTCTCTAGTCTTCCTGTGTCCTTTCTACTTTGACATCCATAACTTTGGTCTTTAGTAGCTTCGACTGGTTTTCTTGTTCTTCCAGTAAGTGCGCTATTCTTCTAGCCATGGAATCTCTTATTTCTTTCTTTTTTTGTTCTAGATCCTCCTCTTTTTGTTTCCTTCGTATCTGATCTTTCTCAATCTAGGTTTTTCCTAGTAATATAGCAAATGGGGCATTGTTCTCAATTCTTCTTCTGTCGAAGTGCTCTGAGAACTCATATATATCTAGGTAAGTCTTCCACATATTGTTATCATCTTTCCTCTAAATAATCCTATTCCTCCTAATTATGGAACAATAGCAGGCTTTCCCAAAATTTCCCAGGTTCTTTTTGTCATGATATTCACCGTGTTTCCTCATCTAGGACACAGTCTATGTTTAATTCTCCTATTCTTGTTTCTATGTACTCTTTCTCTTTTAAGACCTCTGATAAGTTGATATTTATGTGGTTATTCAAATATTATTTCATCTGTAGTAATACAGTCTTTGTTTCTTTCTGGGGTTCTATCATATCCTTAGTTTCTTGGCCTGTCTCATGGATTTCTTGTCTGATATTCATCTTTTCAACTTTAGCAAACATCCTAGGGAAATCCAAAACTTCATGGTCCATAGATTTACAACAAAGACAACTAGGTCTTCTACTAGGGAATTTCTTAGCCAGATGTCCCGGTCTTCTGCAACTGTAACAAAGGGTTAATCCTCTCTTTCTCTTAAATGATTCCCAACCTTTCCTGTACTGCGCACTGGGATCACAATAACTAACCTGTGAAAAATTATTTCTAGGATCCTGCATCCATTTGTTAGTCCAAACATTATTTCTATGAATAGGAATAACATATCTTTCATTGCTTTTATCAGATCTATTCGATCAAATCTTCTTTCTTCGAATTGTGCCCTAGTTTTCAGACTAGGACAAAATTGATCAAAAATACCTAGTTTCATTCTTTTGAAACAAAATTTTTCACTTATCTTACCTTTCTCAGAGAAAAAGGATTTAAGATCTTACCTCTTTTCTTAAGATCATACTTCTCTTCTCAGCACAGAGTTTTGCAAGTAAATACTGCGCACTATGGAAATAGATCTATGCACAAAGCTTTCTTTTCTTCAATTACTAGCAATCACAGTTTCAGTTCCGGCATCAGAACCATTTGTTGGCACATGGGAAGACCTAGGGTTCAAATCTTCAACAATGCACCAAAAAAACCCTAACTACCGTAACTTTCAACAACACCTGTGAAGCGTATGAAGTCTCACTCGAGGTAGAGGCAAGGGTGGTTGCAAGACTCAAATGCCTGCAGCCTAGCTGGGACACAGATCTGTGATTATACCACTTAACAAAGAACTTAGCAGTTAACATTCATCAGTAATTAACCCTTATTCACATCGCAGATCCAAACCCTAATTAATGAACAACACAATATTCTACTAGATCTAACACATCTAAGCACTTAGCATATGGAAAAAGATTAGATCTGGCAGTTATTCATATCATTCAAGCACTAAAATACCATACTATATTATTATAAAAATTCATTGTTGCAGCAAGCTTTAATTATATACACAAGACAATAACCAAAATGCACAAAGAAACCATAACACATGATATATGTGGTTCACCCCAGTGTGGGGTTACGTCCACCAAATCTTCGTCTTCTTTATTGTCCTCTGTAAATCTCCTTATATGCACAAATCCTTAGAACCCACTCCACATAGGACGGGATATTTGCACGCACCTCGTCAAATCCTCCTTCCTTGAGCTAGGTTACAACAAAAAGTGTCTTTACAGTCACTTTCACTTATCTCTACAAGTTATCATGCACACAGTATGCACAAAGCCAACTTAATCACATAGATCCAACTATTACATCACTTAAACTTAGCATAGAACTTAGCCATCGATTATATCTTACATCGCCTAGATTATCTATTTATACATTACAAAATTGGCCTAAGCATGGGTAAACCCATGGGATGACATCCCCATACCCATTACATAATCCCAAATCCCAAAAACTTCCCTAAAAAGGGGCCGAGATCCTGCAATCTTCTCTTCAACTTGCTCTCCACCTTCGACCATCCTGTCGAAGTCCCAAAAAGAGGTCAAACATGACCAAGGATCTCCAAAACGTGGTCAAGGGCCAACATGTGTACTGGTCCTTATAACTTCCAACAGGGTAGTAATATTCTCAAAGTAAGTATCCCACTAGTATTTAACATAGGGAACGACCTTGAGGAGTGCAAAAGTGATATTTTCCCTATCGGAAAAATTGTGGACCGAAAAATATCCTTCAAGCATGTTCAACCATTTATCCACAACATCTGCATCTATCATTCCTTAAAATAATGGAATATAAAAATTTACCTATACCTTGATGGGGGTTGCATGGCCGCTTTATGAAGTTGATTCTCCTCTGGGCAATTGTCGAAGGATTTGTGCAAATTTGGCGATCATTTCATTCCTTTGTTGTGCAAGGGCTTCCTCGAGCAAAATTTTAATAGGATCTCCTGATCCATCATCTTTCTTTTTTTCCCCCATGGATTGTTGTCAGGCTTTGCATGGTTGATTTGTAATGGCTCGATTGGTTTGAGTCCCAACTTCTTGTACCCAAATCTTGTCGGGAACATGCACAAAGAAAAATAAATGAAGAGCAGACTTCTACGATACCATTGATCTAGATTTAGGAGAAAAATGAAATTATTGACAGAATGAATACAATAAAAACAAAGATATGAAGAATAACAAAAATATTCAGTGAACAATATCTTCTATTAAATAATGAAATAGGCTGAAACTGTAAAACTGCAGAAATGAAACACTTGCTCGAATGGTGGTAGTTATCTCTGAGAAGAGATGTCGTTTCTATGTGCATCCGTTTGAGAAAAATGGATTACATTGAGGCTCCACATGAATTTTTGATATTACTCATGAATGCCAAGACCCTAGACATCCAAAAACCTAACCCTAGAAGGTGAAATGCCAAACGTCATGTGGGCCCTATGGGTAAGTTGGTGTAATTTGGTACCTCAACTTCATAGGGTTGTAATGTTTTCATACGAGCTATGTTTTAGGCACGTTATAGCCCGTTGGAAAGGTATTTCAGAGAGCTACAAATTTCATTGTCAAACTCTGAATCCGTCTACATTTTGACTATGGAAAACCAAAAAAACAACATTTAGGGCCCCAAAATGACCCTGGAAGTACAACAAGGTGTCCTGCCATGAAAACATACAAAATAATCCAGTTGGATTAGGTGAGAGGCCACCCATATCCACTTGGAGTATGTGTGGGGCTTCAAACAACCATAGAAGTGTAGAACCCACAATTACAAAGTAGTACAAAAGAACGTGTTGAAAACAAACGAACACGAGGAGCTAGTTGGAATAGGTGGGTGGCCGCCAATATCCACCTAGATCAAAATGTCTTGAAAAAAGAANTCTACTCCTAATGATTTTTTTATTTTCATAATCTCATAAGCGATAACCAAAATCATTAACACCATATCCAATAAAGGTACACTTCTTGGATTTTGCCTCAAGCTTTGTTCTGTTTTCTTTATCAATATGGACAAATGCTTCACAACCAAAAGTTTTCAAAAAGAATAGTTTACCTTTTTTCCTATCCATTCCTCCTTTGGAATTCTACCATCCAAAGAGCTTGAAGGTCCTCTATTTATTAATTAAACAACAATATCTACAACATCTGCCCAAAACTGTAAGGGCAAACCAGCATGCAATCTCATACTCCTTGCACGCTCCATGATTGTCTTGTTCATCCTTTCTGACACACCATTTTCTTGTGGTGTTCGTGGAACTGTCTTCTCTCTATGAATCCCATGGTATGAACAGTAATCATCAAACTCCTTGCTGCAGTATTCACCTCCATTATCTGATCT
>JASDQU010507189.1:25917-41476 GCA_032191745.1 Picea mariana
TTTTCCTCCTGTTATATTTATCACCTGCCATATATGAATCAACATGTCCTTGAAGAACAGTGTATGAACCTCCAAAACATATTGCATGAGTAGCAGTTCCTTTCAAATAACTGTGAATCCACTTTAACTGCTTCCCAATGTTCTTTACCTGGATTGTTCATATACCTACTCACAAATCCCACTACATGTGAAATATTTGGTCTTGTGCAAACCATCGCATACATCAAGATACCAACTAATGATAAATAAGGGACCCTAAACGTGTATTTTGTCTCCTCCTATGTCTTGGGACACATTTCCTTAGTTAATTTGAAATGGATGGCCAAAGGTGTACTAACATATTTTACATTCTACATTCTAAACCTCTCCAACAACTTCTCTATGTACTCACCCTGAGACAATGCCAATTTGGGATTTTTCCTGTCTCCTGTTATTCTCATACCAAGGAATTTCTTTGTGTCATCCAAATCCTTCATCGCAAATGAATTAACTAATTTCTTCTTGAGCACATTTATATCCTGCATATCAGACCCTGCAACAAGCATGTCATCTACATACAATAGCAAGATAATATAACTTCCATTTTCTAGTTTTTTAAAATAAACACAGTGATCAAAATGACATATACTATAACCGTGTTCTACCATAAACCTGTCAAAACTCAAATACCACTTCCTTAGAGGTTTCTTTAGGCCATACAAGCTCTTCTTCAAACCGCATACCAAATTTTCCTTCCCTTTGAACTCATAACCCTGTGGTTGCTGCATACAAATCTCTTCCTCCAAATGACAATGGAGAAAAGTTGTTTTTACATCTAACTGTTCAAGATGTAAATATTCTACTACCACAAGACTTAAACTAGTCCTAATTGAATTCATTTTAACAACAGGAGAAAATATTTCATCAAAATCTATACCATTCTTTTGTGCAAATCCCTTTACAACAAGTATATTCTTGTATTGTTTTTTTCTTCCATGTTCTTCCTTCAACTTGTAAAAAAACCCATTTATCCTAAAATTATCTTTTTCCTGAAGGAAAATGAACCAAATCCCAAGTCTATTTATTTACCTAGGAATCTGTTTCCTCTTTCATGCCTTTCTCCCACTTATTTTGAGTGTCCACTTGCATTACGTCTTCATAACATTTTGGTTCACAAGAATTAGTAAAAAATAAATAATACAATGAAGGAGAGTATCGTTCATGGGGTCTACTTAACCTGGTAGATATTCTAACAACACTTGCAGGAGTTTGAGGTACCTGTTGCTCCTGTTGTTGTACATTTTGATTTTATGATACCTTTAGAATTTATTTGTCAGTGATCTCATCAAGCATCGTGTATTCTTGTTTTTCTTTTTCTTGTTTCTTTCCTTGCAACTGATATTTGTACATGACGTTCTCATTGAATATGCCATCTATACTCCTAATGATTTTGTGATTTTCATAATCCCATAAGTGATAACCAAAATCATTAACACTGTATCCAATAAAGATACACTTCTTGGATTTTTCCTCAAGTTTTTTTCTATTTTCTTTATCAATATGGACAAATGCTTCACAATCGAAAGTATTTAAAAAAAATAGTTTAAATTTTTACCTTCCTATGCCTCCTCTGGAATACAACCATTCAAAGAGCTTGAAGGTCCTCTATTTATTAAGTAAACAATAGTATCTACAACATCTTCCCAGCACTGTTAAGGAAAACCAACAGACAATCGCATACTCCTTGCACGCTCCATGATTTTCCTATTCATCCTTTCTTACACACCATTTTATTATGGTGTTCCTGGAACTATCTTCTCTCTAGAATCCCATGGTATGAACAATAATCATCAAACTCCTTGCTACAATATTCACCTTCATTTTCTAATCTGAGACACTTCAACCTTTTTCCTGTTTCTTTCTCAACCAAATCTTTCCATTTATTAAAAGTATCAAAACCATCATATTTTTATCGAATGCAATAAACCCATTTTTTCTAGTTGCATCATCAATAAAAGAAACATAATAACGAGATCCAATAATATATGATACCTGAGATGGTCCCCATACATATCTATGCACAAGATCTAACCTTTCACTCTTCTCTTCTTTTTCAATTCTAGGAAATCTGACTCTCTTTTGTTTTCCATAAACACAATACTCATAGAAATCAAAATCAATTTGTTTAAGATCTGGCAAAATAATTCTTTTGTAAACTATCTACATCCCCTTTTCAGTCATGTGTCCAAGCCTATGATTTTGCAGTGTTGTATTCACTCCCATAAAAGCTAAAGAGATAGAAGGTTCAATATTACCAGTACATAAATACAATGTACCTACCTTTTCTCCTATTTCTATCACCAATGATCCTTTGGTGACCTTCCACACCTTATTTGTAAATATGGATATTCAACCTTCACTTTCCAAATTCCCTGTTGAAATTACATTTTTCCTTAGATATGAAACATGTCTTACCTCTTTCAACAACCATTGGTTTCCATTCCTTTGTCTTATTTTTATCTTTCTCATTCTAACAATTTTTCATGGTGCATCATAACCCAAATAAACCTGTCCAAAATCACCTTGAACATAATCTATTTTTTTTTTCCTATGGGGTGTGGCATGAAATTAAGTCCCTAAATATACTATCCAAGACTCAAAAATATTATCTACATAAATAATCAAATCATCTTGTAACAAATCACCTGTTACATTTGCTTCCTGATTTTTCTCTTGTTGTCCATCTCTTTGTTTCTTTGGAGCTTTGTAATTTTTCTTCATATGTCATTTCTTCCCACAATTCCATCACTCTATATTTCCCAGTATGGATTTGGATATCCCCTTCCTATAATTCCCACGATTCCCTGATCCCTTTCCTCTATCCTTTTTTCTTCTCGTGTTTTTCATGTTTAACACATTACCTGATGTCTCACCTGTGATTTTCCTTTGCATTTCCTCACTAAGGATAACACCAACAACATCATCAAATTTTAAAGTGTTTGAACCAGATACAGAGTTACAACCATGACCAAGTCATTCCAAGTTTCTGGCAATGAGCACAAGATTAGAAGAGCCATGACGCCATCATCAAAGTCCACTTTTACATAACTTAGATGATTAGTAGTTGTATTAAATTCATTTAAATGATATACAATAGACCCTTCTTTTGACATCTTCATATTAAATAATATCTTCATTAGAAATACCTTATTGGATGTTGAAGTTTTTTCATACAGTTTAGCTAATGCATCCATCAACTACTTCATTGTCTTTTCTTTCAAAATATTGAAATCCACCAACGCTGTCAGGCTCAAACTTATTATTCTTAGTGTCGTTCTGTCAATAACCTCCCATTCTTCATCATTTATGGCCATAAACTTCTTTTCTATTCCACCTAATGGTAGGAATAGATCCTTATGATATAAATAATCTTCCATTTGCATCTTCCATAATTGGTAGTTTTGGTCATTAAATTTCTCGACCCTAAACTTTCCATCTTTTTCCATTGCTCCCACTTGAACCAAAAACCTTCTTTTCCTGTGAGTTACCTTTCACTATGAAACCAACTTTTAGAAAAAGAGAATCGCAAAGAAAAAAAAAATATACAAAAATAAAAGAGAGAAGATACATAATAAAATAGAGACAAAAATATACTTGGTTCACCCAGTGTGTGCTACATCCACCAGAGAAATTGCCAGGTCCTTCCTTTTTATTATCCAACAAATGAAGGGATAAAACCTACGTCACACCTGATGTAACTTCCTCTTATTTCTCTCACAGTCTCCTCTTTCATAATACAATATTCACAATGATACATAGCCGCAATACAATTCCCTCATAAAAGAGGGTTTCCTTCTAAGAAAAAAAACCCTAACATAACTTCTACCGTCATATGTGCGACCTTATAATGAATGGTCCATATTTACTATAAAATTATAATATACATTTATAAGGAAACCCCCCCTACAACCCCCATGTGTGGAGGGGTGTACAATATTTTAGGGTGTACAGTCTTCATGGGGTATAAACACGGATGGAAACAAAGACCTATGAAATAGGAAGATAATCAGGCTCCACAACCAACATGGTCATCTCAACCATTGTTGGTTCCCCTCACCATCTCTCTCATACATCATGATCTACCTTGGCAAACCCATTCAACAATTCTGCAACACTTTCCATTTTATTTTGTAATAGAAATATATACATTACCTTTTTATATAAAAGAAGTTCATCAATTCCAACATCCACACATATTCAGTCTTCCCATGGTATTTTAGCAGGTTATAGTTAGATTTACAACCTGGGGGAAATAAGGGTATTACATAGAGCCATGCTTCTCCAAGATTTTGCAGGTTTTTTTAATATTTATTGGAGATAGTTGAGATGGATGATATCATCAGCGTCCCTAAGGATTTTTATGGTGATGTTGTTGGGTAAGATGGGGGAACAAAAGGGAACATCCATTGGCGAGTTGGTGTTGTGGATACCATTTATGAAGATCATGAAGAAGTCGTTTCTCATCAAACTCCTTCAGAGGATGCTATAAATAACTTAGGTGGCATGAATCTGGCTTCCCCAATATGGCACCTGCATTTTGATAAAAAACCGGCACTTATTCCTCTACATACGGGACTAGTCAAGAGATTCTGCAACAAAACGTTTGGTCATGGGGTGAAGCCACTGGGTTTCCAACAAATTTTATAGTGCACATTAAAGGCCATAGTTTCAAGCTACACAAGGTGATTTCTAGCTCAAAATTGATTGAATTTCAATTTCATTTAGCTAATCTGAACACTAATCGAGAGCTTGATTTTTTTATAATGATGGAAACCAAAACCTTAACAACTTGATCCTTTTTTGTTACTTTGAATGGTTATTTTTCTTTGGTTTCCAAAAGCGGTATATTGAAGAGAAACCTAACGGAAGGGAACATAACTGATCTCCCAGAAACCTCAGTGATCTCATCTTACTACTATGATTCCTCGATTATGATGCTCGCCATGATAACACTCTCTTTTCTCTTCTCCTTCAAGTCATCGACAATCAAACCATCTCAACTTCTAGTGCACCTTGAGACAAACTTTCCTGCCAGCTTACCTGTCAGATGTTACAAACCTTGAGAGGATTGTTTCCTGGCTATAATGTAGCGGCGAGTATTTTCATGGTCAAGGGCGGGGCCTGTTGCTTCTCGAAACATCTGTGACTTCGACCACCTATCCGGGTATTGTTACGAGTGATTGGATTTTCAATATGTCATAAACCATAGTAGGACCAGACTCGGTAATTCATTGGCTGGAGGTTCAGGGTTGTGGGTTGCGAGCCTCTCTTTTGGAAAAGTGCCAAAGAGGCTGATAACAATCTAGCGTGCAATTGGATTTGGCAATAATGATCGAGTTTGTAAAGTTGACGAGTCATGACGGAAGGACAGGTGCATTGGAAATTGTGCTTGGAGTTTGACGGTGTATAGGACGATAGGTTTTAAGAAACGTTATCTATATACATACCTTATTAAAAACATGGTTTTTAAAAAACAAGAAGTATTGACGATAGGTATTCCAAGATAACTGGTATTTTAGAAAATCTCTCCCTTAATATATGTGTTTGGAATAATAACATCGAATTTGGGTTTTACATATTTCCATCCACATTATGATTTTATGGGGAGCATATTTATGCCAAAGGTATGTATGTAGAGACAATTTTTTCCCAAAATGGTAAAACCTGTCAATCAGGTGAAACTTCTTGTCCACCATCCTATCATTGGTTCTATCAATATACTTTGTTGATAGGTGTTATCTTCTAGCACGACACAACTCAATGGTTGCTATCCATCGACATTCGACCTCCCATGCTCTCTCCTGCGCCCATTGCCATTTTCCTTTTAAATCAGAAAAAGAAGTAGCAGACTCGATCGCGGGACCAATCGAGCCACCATATAAGTTCATATTTATGAAACTAAGACCAAGACTTCCTCTACAAGGCTAATCACTCCCATTTTTCTCAAGGATTCCTCACATACCTCCACATATTTTTTCAACTCTGACCATAAAACGTGGGGTGTTTTAGGGTGCTAAATCTATTTATGCATTCACAAAAGTTATTTAAACAATGTAAAGTTGTGATTTTTCCAACAATTTCATTTCCAGATTCTCGTGATAGTTGCCAAAAAAATAAAAAACATAGAATATTTAAACTACACCCAAAACAAGGATGTTACTAACTTGGGAGAGGTGTAACATTTCTAAGCCAAATCAACTTAAACCATTTGAATGAATTCCTTCAACGTCTACCAAATCCTACACAAATAAACCTCTGCCAGAGCACTGTCGATGGTATGAATGCAATCAAACATTCTTTCACAGATCATCTCACATGAATGGCTTGATCATCTCACACAAATGACCTGTGATAGGCTTTGGCCTCATGAAAGAATGAATCCTCTTAAATTTTGTTGATACATATATAGGAGGGAAGAAACACCTCATGGGATCACCACTTTTATGAACAACCTAGACTACTTCAAATAAAAAGCATAAAAGAATTCTTTAGTCATGTGATGACAACATTTGTGCAATTCTTTTTCTTCATAGCATCCAAATTGGGGTGTCATACTAGGATCAATCTACCAGTAGGATGCATGCCAAGATAACTATCGATACCCCAATGATGGAATAAACCACTAAATTTCAGACTTCATCATTTTGTTCCGTAGGATAGGAATACACAACAAAAAACTCAGATGAAGCTACAAAAGATCATCTACATGCAATTTCAATCCAAATCAGACATCCTGCCACAAAACACTAACTCCCACTACACAATTTGGTCTATGGGAACTTGTAATGCCCCATCATTCAAAAAGAGAATGGTTTTTCGAGTTAGAGTCCCTGATAAATCCTTGGACTCATTCAATTATTTTTTCACTTCAACAAAAACCAAACCTGCAAGAGAAACACGTAGACCCAACTAAAAAATTCCTAATAACGCCAACCAAAATCTTGTGTGAATCATGGTCTCTAATTAGATACATTCTTGATTTCATGGAAATAAAAATGACATACAAATAGATTTAAGTGGTACTCATTTTTTCCACATCAACCATTAACCACATTTTAAGTCCATGCCACGGATTTTCATACCCATCAATTCATTAAATATACAATGTAGGCTTAGAAATCCCATATGAACATTGGAAATTGTTTATACAAGATTTTGTTGAAAAATCTCAAGAGGTACAAAATCCCAAACTACCTTGAACGCTCTTTGTACAAGATTTTCTTGAGAATGATTAGGAAGCAAAAAAATCACAATCAACAAGCACTTGGGGTATATTTTCTTGTAAGAACACTCATATGCACCACGTCTACATCGCTCAAAAGCATCCATGTATACATCTCTCAAAATAATCCACGTCACAAAAGATAAAATGATTGTTTGTAAGAAAAGAGCATCCACGTATACATCCATTGCATGCTTATGGAATTCATATGCATTAAACACTTTGCAGCTAAAGGCTCTAAATGCATTAAACATTTATGATTATTGATTACTTTAAAGATATTTTTATTTAAGGTAAATAATTATGGTAAAATAGATACACATTCTTTAATTTTAGGATATCACTGTGATAGTGAGATAGATTTAAATGCAAATAAACATGTTCATTAAGTTATTATTGCTCCACATATATGAATATTATTGGGTACAATGAAATTTGGCTACTAGAATATTCATAAAAATATTCACCAATTCAGTAGTTTAATACCTTTATCGACATTAGTGTCTTTTTACCTTTTCTCATATCATATAACATACTAAAACTTTCTGAATATAGTCCAATATCCTTATGATATCTATGGGACGAACGTAAAAACAAACATATATAGCTACATATAGTCTTCAAGATATTTCTACTTTGAGTGTATGATCATTATTGGGTGTAATCATGTGTAGCTGGGAAAATATTCATATACTATCCTTTTATATCACATTTACAAAATTCACGAGGTAGATAAAGTACATAACAAAATTCTAAGCAATCCTTCTTCTTTTACAAGATCGGAAAAAAACTTTTTCTATGACAACATGTAAGCAAGTTGGAGCGGATCCAGGACGCCTTGGCCTGCATTAGTTAGAAGCATAGTATTGGGCCAATTCCTCCAATATGGAATAACTCCAAATGTCCTCTGGATCGATGTTCTCCAACATCCACACCAAATTCTCAAACAAAACCACTTTGTAGGAAAATGAGAAGCCATCCTTGAATCTCTCAACAATCAATTTCCTTAACAATGGATGGTTGAGATACTCCACACTTATGAAATATCATCTTATACACTTCCCAATATACATTGTCTTACATCCCTCAAGCGCTTTGTCTACTTTGTGATCATCTAAATGGATGAGGCTCAGTTGACTCTTTAATATAAAATCGAATGGAATGACTTTGTCCTTGTCATGAACATGATCACAAAATGGATCATGAGTGGAATTGAGATTATTGTACGAATGTCCCACCCTACGCAAGCTTTTCCATCTCCTTGGAGTGTGGTACTTGTAGCATTGCACTGACCCATTCTATTTTTATAAGTAATTTTTTATTTGAGTGCATAATGCGTGCTACTCTTTGGAATGGATTGATCTACTAGTGCTTTTCCATAAGCTATAGTTGTTTTGTAATGGTACTTGTTCGTAAGATATGTTAGTATTTGTAGTGAACATAATTCATTTTGGCTTCCAATGGCAGTATGTGTTACATTGATGTGGTATATTTAGTTTCTTTTATCTATGTTTCTCATGTTTTAACATTGAAGGTCTCTATATTCATCCTAACATGTCTTGTTATTGTGTAAGTAGTTTTTTATTTGAGTGCATAGCGCACACTACTTTTTGGAAGGCACTGAGCTACTAATGTTTTTCCATAAATTATTACTACCCTATATTGACACTTGTTCCTAAGGTATGGATTCCTTTGTGGAGGAACTTTTTCCTAATGTACAATTGTTGTGAGTGATCACATAATATGCAACATGTTGAATCACATTTTGGTTATTAATAATGCAACGAGAGATTATTGAGCAACGAGAGATTCATGAGTGTGGAACATTGAGTAGTAACAAATGCATCATCCACCACGTGTATATCAATTCTTGTTGGCACCCAAGGTTTTGAAAAAGTTCCACGTATGTCACAAATCAATATTGTGCACAACCATGAAGATATGCTATGCAACACCATGAGGAATTAACATCAGCACCAGTGAAAGGAATATTTCACATGTCAAACCATTTTTTTACTGGGTGCAAGGAATCAAGAAGAGACCACATATAGACCAAATCTAAGTGTATCTTCAACAATAATTGTAATTGATTTTTATAACAACCCAAATGATCATGGGAAAGGGTATGGATGAGATGGAAAGTTATCTAGGATTTCCACACTTCAAGAAAGATATGGGGGATGCATGAAAATAGGAAAATCATGTCATACTTGTGTTCACTCAAGAGAGTGGAGTAGAGTAGTCAAGAGGGAGAGTTCATTATTGTAACAGAGACTAGACTGGAACAATAAGAGAGATCCACATCTAGTTTTTTCCCAATTTTTTCATGAGTCTGTAATAGAGCTAGAAAGTGTGTAAGAATGAAAAGAGAGACTAGAGCACATGGCACATCTCGATTCTATGACTTTGTAGCTAAATGAATATGAAATTATTGAATGAAATATGAAGTCCTTTCTCTCTGTATTTTTCTGTGTTATGGTTTGAATATATGTCTAGTTAGTTTTTTATGCATGGTAATTTGTCACTCAATCATGAATGAATGAATGAGGTTTACCCTTGATAGGTTTCATGTATTTTTTGTCCCTTCACATCCAACAAAATACTAATGTTCTTTATGATTCTCAAGGAATTTTGGGTGAAACCTTCTTTGGTCCTCGACTAAAGATTGAATATGTTGGTGCCTTCAAGTTTTTTCGATAAATCTTGATGAACCCTAGGTATTTAACCCCCTACCGAGTGGAAGAAGATCCAACAAATGATTATGTTGTTGGGAACTAAATATTTTGTATTACATGATGAAGAGAAAGAATGAGATGGAAACCTTATTGGAAGGAAATACAAGACTGGTTATCTGAGAAAGACGATGAGAAATCAACTTTGTGTGTGTTATATTCTTTGCACAACCAAACCTAGTGTCTGCGTTGCACTGGGTGTGCGGGGGTTTGGGGGAAATTCCCCCAAATGTTTTTTGGTAATTTTTTCTTCTGTTTATAGTGGTTTTTCGGCACATGGATTTCATCGATGGTTTTCTAATTCGAGTTAAGGAATTAGGGTTGTTGACTAATCCTAGTCAATGGATTAGGGGTTTTGGATGTCATAGGATCATATATATATATATATATATATATATATATGATCCAGGTGGATATCAGTGGCCACCCACCTTTTTCGACTAGCTCAAAACAATTTTTTGGCAATTTTTACAATTTACTATTTTTAGCAGTTTTTTTCGGGTCCTGAACTTCCGGGGCCATTTTGAGGCCCTAAATGATGTTTTTTTGGGTATGTTTCTCTTGCAAAATAGCATCTATGATGCTATTTTGTCTCGAGCATTGTAGTTCTCGGATAGATCTTTCCAACGAGCTATCAAGCGCCCCAAACAGAGATCGTATGCAAAAGTTACGATCCCGAGAAGTTGACGTACTAACTTACCCAAACGGGGACCACATGACTTTTGGCGCTTCATCTCCTAGGGTTAGGTTTTTGGATGTCTAGGACTTTTGACATTCCCGTTTATTGTAAAAGGGCCTTTAGAGCCTCATTGTAATCATCTTCTTGCGAATGCAAGTAGCCGTCACATCTCTTCTCAGAGATAAGATGCCACCATTCTAGCGAGTCTTTCACTCTGTATTTTTATAGTCTCTGTACATTTCTCTGATTAATAGAAATCGTGTATTATTGTATATCTGTGTTTATGGTTACGTCTCTGATACATTTCTGTTATATTATTGAATATCTACAATATCTCTGTACATTTCTTTATTATATCTCCGCTATCATTTCATGCCGAAAATAATCTGGATCATATATTGTATTGTAAATAGTAAATATGATGAGTAGAATATTAGAGGTGTGACTCTAAACATGTTACTAGTTTTCCTAGTTTGGGTTGACAAGGTAAACTGTTTGTGTAATATGTGTTTGTTCCATTGTATATTTTCTATTTTTATTAAGAATCCATTTGCATTAATTTATTGTCAAGGTTAAAATCTACATTTAATATCAAAGTTGTTATTGGCTTTAGGGAGATGCATTAGTGGCTAAGGGTTTGGCTTAGGTCTATGATAAACCTTGTTACAATGGAAGATCTGTGGTATCGATTCTTCAGGTGAAAATAAATGGTGAGTAGTTTGAAAAGAGAGATCGAGAAATTTAATGGGAAAATTTTTGAGCTATGGAAGCTCAAGATGGAAGATTCGTTGGTGAACAAAAATTAGTGGATCGTTGTGGATCCAGGTACTGCACCAACAGGAGAATCAACATAAGATTGGGAAAATTTGGATCAGAGAACAAAGAGCACAATTCAGTTGTGTCTCTCAGATTCAATATTATTGAATGTGTCATGGGAAGCTATAGCCAAGGATTTATGTAATAAATTTTGGGCTTTGTATTATTCTAGTCCCTAGTAAACAAAATATTCCTATGTAAGAATATATACAACTTGAGGATGAAAGATGGAGGCTTGGTGACATAGCATATGAACAACTTCAATATAGTGGTAAGTTAGCTATTATCTATTGAGATTAAGATTTATGGTGAAGATAAGTGTATCAGTTTATTGTGATCTTTACCAGACTCGTGGGATGGTCTGGTTATGGCCATAAGTACTAATACAACTACTTTAAGTTTCGATGATGTGGTCTCATCCTTGTTGTCAGAGCATATGAGACAAAAAAACATAGAAGGAAAGAGAACATATACCTTATTTTCAAGAGGACGCTTCTAGGAAAGAAATAGATCTAAATCCTCAAGTGGGAGATCTAAATATAAAGAAAGATGTAAATATATCGGAAAAATTGTAAAGGTATGCTAGAGATGTGGAAACGAAGGGCACTACAAGAAACAATGTAGATCCAAAATTATTGAGAGAGGGAAGGGATATAAAGATGCTCCTTCTACAGAAGAAAAAACCTCTGTGAAAGGAGGGAATGTGTACATGGCTTCTTTAATAACACATGCGGATCATGAGGCATGGATGGTTGATTTAAGTGAATCCTTTCATATGATTCCTCAAAGGAAGTGGTTTTATGAATATGAAAGGTATGATGGAGATGATGTTTTCCTAGGTGATGAATCGATAGAAAAAATTCATAGGATGAGGAAAGTTCAATTTGAAGCTCATGGATGAAAGGATTAGAAAACTCCTTGGTGTTTTGCACATCCCAGGGTTGGCCAAATTTTTTATTTCTTTAAGAAAAATGGATGATGCAGGGGTAGAAGAAATGTTTGAGAAAGAAACTTGCAGGATAGTTCGAGAAGCAATGGTGTTGTTGAAGGGAGTTCAAATCAAAAATCTGTATAAGATGCTAGGAAGAAATATTAATGATGGGTGCAACAATTCTGTTTTTCCTGAGATTGGAGTTGAAGATGGAAAAACTCCTATAGTCTCTAAAGAAAAGACTATGTTGTGTCATCAAATACTAGGACATATCGAAGAGAAGGGCCTTCGATTACTTCACAGTAAATTGATTGTTGAAGGTATGTCTAATTTCTCTTTGAATTTTGATTTATATGAACATTGTGTATATGGGGAAAAAAAGTCAGATAAGATTTCCCTTTGGTGTGATGAGGGTAGATGAAATTTTATTGTTGGTGCACAGTGATGTGTTTGGACCTGTGTCGGTTCCATAACTAGGAAAATATGTGTACTATATCTCCTTTATATATGAATTCTAGAGAAATACATGGATTTATTTCCTCGGGCAGAAATATGAAGTCTTTGACAAATTCAAATAGTTTAAGGATTCTTTGGAGAATCAGACAAAGAAGAGAAGTCAATTGTTGAGGATGAATAATGGTGGAGAATTATGCGGAAAGGAATTCAAAGAATCTTGTAAGAAGTGCACTATATCAAGGCAGAATATTACTACATATACTCCTTAACATAATGGATTTGCGTAAAGGATGAATAGGATGCTGGTGGAAAAAGGATGGTGTATTCTCAATGGTGTTGTATCAGGACAAGAATTCTAGGTAGAGGCAGTGGGTATTGCATGTTACCTGGTAAATCAATCACCCTCATTATCAGTGGATGACAATACTCTACATGAGGTATGGACTATCAAGAAACCCTCTCTCACACATCTCAGGGTATTTAGCTATGATGTCTATGTTAACGTTCCAAAGGAAAAAAGGAGTAAGCTAGATAAAAAGGCTGAAAAGTGTATCTTTATTGGGTATAAATATGTTATGAAAGGTTATAATATTTGGAACCCAAAATATAAAATGGTAGTGTATAGTCAAGATGTGGTATTTAGAGAAATCAAAGATGTTGTCAAATAGGAAGTCTTACCAAAGAAGGAAGAACAAAAAAAAATAGAGTTAAAGTTGAAGGATAATGAATGAGACTCTATAGAAGAAAATGAATCATAAGAAGAATATCATCATACTCCAGTATTGAGGAGACGGTTCGGAAAAGAATACAACCAGAAAAGTATACTCCACCTAATTTCCATTCAAATTTTTATTTTCGTATTACTGATGATGATCCTAGAATTGTTAGGGAGGTAGTGGATTGAAAGGATGGGAAAATATGGAAAAAGTCCATGGTGGAAGAAATGGCATCTTTGGAAAGAATGAGGCTTGGGATCTAGTGGAGTTGCAAACTGGAAGAAAACCCACTGGAAACAAATGGGTGTTTAAGAAGAAGTTAAATGCAGAAGGAAAAGTGGAGAAATAGAAAGCTCAGTTAGTAGAAAAATGTTATTCCTAGGTAGAGGGAATTGACTTTGGTGAGATTTTTTCTCCTGTTGCCAAGCTAAATTCAATTATATTTATTTTATCTATTTTTTTATCTTTTGATTTTGAAGTAGAATAAATGGATGTGAAGAGACCATTCTCTTATGGGGATCTAGAAGAATAAATATATATGAAGAAACAAGGAGGCTTTGTTGTGAAGGAAAATAAATAATTGGTATGCAAGATAAGAGGTCCTTGTATAGATTAAAGAAATCACTAAGGATGTGGTATCAGAATTTTGATACTTATACACTGATACTTGGCTTCACTAGGAGCAAAACCGATCACTGTGTGTATTTTAAATTAATCAATGATCTTATTTATTTGGTCTTGTGTATGGATGATATGTCACTGATATGAAATGACAAGGAGATTATAAAGGATGTGAAAAGTCAACTGTCATCTATATTTGACATGAAGGATCTTGGCGCTACAAATTTTATTTTGGGAATGGAAATTAAAAGAGATCGGGAAAACAAGAAACTCTAGTTTAATAAGAGGAAATATGTTGAGACAATATTGCAAAGGTTTAATATGCAGGAAGATAAACCGATCATGGTTTCTATTCATGTAGGTGTAAATTTATCTGTGGATCAGAGTCCCAAGACACAGGAAGAGAAAGAGGACATGTCCCAGTTCCATATTCTAATGTGGATCGCAGTTTGATGTATGCAATGGTCTGTAGTAGATCATACATTGCACATGTAGTGGGAGTTTTGAGTAGGTATAACCAGGTAAGGAGCATTGGAAAACAATAAAGAGGGTTTTCAAGTATTTGTGTGGAACTACTAGTTATGGATTGTGATACCAAGCAAGACAAGGATTGGATGAAGTTTTGTAGATACATGGGTTTGTTGATGCAGACTAGGATGGAGATCTGTATCACAAAATATCTGCAAGTGGGTATGTGTTTATCCTTATTGGGGGAGAAATCAGTTGGATGAGAAAAATATAGTCTATAGTGACACTCTTCTCTATTGAAGTTGAATACATGGAAGTCACCCATGGAAGCAAATAAGTAGTATGGTTATAGAGATTGTTTTCAGGTATTGGGTTGGTACAACAAGTTGTAAGGATAGATTGTGACAATCATAGTTCAATATTCCTGGTGAAGAACACAACTTATCATTCAAAGAAAAAACATATCGATGTTCAATATCACTTTCTGAGAGACCTGCTTGAAGAAAATAAGGTGTTGCTGATGAAGGTGGACACCTTGAAGAATGTTGCAGATTCATTAAAAAAATCTATGAGAACTGAGAAGTTCTCTTGGTGTAGAGGATATATGGGCATTGTTTCCCTGGATTATGTTGGAAATATGGCTACAACAGAGATGACGCAGATGATCAAGGCGCATATAATCAAGGTTGTCATTGATGGCAATTGATTGTTTATGAAGAACAGATGCTGAAACATGCTGCAACACAAATGCAAACACAGACGCTGAAAAACAGTGCTGAAACAGCGTTGGAACACAGAAGCTAACGCAGATGGTTAAGGTTGTCATTGATGCCTACAACAGAAGAATGACGCAGATGATCAAGATTGTTTATACAAACA
>JASDQU010507190.1:14074-26120 GCA_032191745.1 Picea mariana
CGACTCTTCAAGTAGCAATCTTCGAAATGGATCTTAGCTACATGCTAGCTCCTCCCTTAAACCTTCAATAATGTGACCTTGGATCTGACCACAGGCCTAATCAAAAAGGAATTTCATGATTTCACATTTAAGGTTTTCTCTCGTTAGTATCCTTGAATCCTTCCTATGGAACTCCTGGTACCCATAATGGATCCTAGCTATGTTATCTCCTTCCACTCATGTTACCATCGGCAGTGACCACGGGCCAAGTCTCAAAATGCATTTCACAAATCGTGTTTCTGGGATTCTGTGAAGAGTTGTCTTGACTCTCCAAGTCGCAAACTCTGAAATGGAGCTTGGATTCTCTAGATCTCGATGATGTGACCATGAGATATGACCAATGGCTAGTCCTTTAAGCACTTCACTCTTCAGATCAATGGTCCACATTCCATGGTTATCAGACGACTATCCCCCGCCCTGGGACTTTAGCCTTCGGGACTTTGGAGGAGTGATGAATTTAAAACTCCCAAAGCAAAACTCCTGTAATTACATCATTCTTGCATCAGTCAATGACGTGTCATGAGATGAGTGGATACCATGTGTCACTCAGAATTGTGATTTCCAGTGGCTTGAAATGTCGAATCAACTTGACACCTGTCTTTGTTGATGTAGGCTGCCACATGTCCTTGCTGATGTGGTCTATCATGATCTACCTCTTGGATTTGAAGGCCTAGATTATTCCTCCATCCAACGGCTGATATTATGTCATGATTTCTCATATCAAGAGTTCAAGAGGTTAGGGAACCTCCTCCCTTTGACTTTCCAGTCAGTGAAATGATGATCTTTTGACATGTGTCCTTCTGGGATTAACGGTCTAGATTTCTCCTCTATCCGATGGCTCAGAGCTTTTCACAATTTTGCGTATCGAGAGTTGGAAGGTTAGGGAACTTCCTTTCTTTGAATTTCCAGTCAGGGAAATATTGATATCGCGCCACGTGTCCTCTAGATCCAATGATCCACAACTGTCCTTGATAGATGACCAAGATTCCTTCATAGCTTTGGAGTGTTGGATGACTCCTGGGCTTATCCTCCTTGCAACTTCATTAGATCTAATGGCCCACGACACTCCACGATTGATGGTTGGGATATTATCGCGACTTCCAGTTTCACAAAGCTGGAGAACTGCTCACCTCCATTCTTTCGATTTGCAATTCTGCGATACTGCTCATCTGCTACCACGTGTCTTCCTCGATGATGGATGGTCCTCCCACTTTTAGTATTTTGTAAGCCCGCTTCTACTTGCACTTTAAAGAACGTGTAGGTTCTCCTAGATCCAATGACAGTCAGACCTCGCGCTTGGATCTAACGCCCGAGATCTGTCCTCCATCTGTGCGCTCCTCATGTATGGACTTATGACATCTTCCGAGCCTGTTTTCCATTATTGTTCTTGCCATCAATGACAAGTTCACTCCCAAATTTAAAACTACCAGCAACCATCGACAATAGCGGCTCCACTCTGAATTCTTTCTCAGAGTATGAAGAATATCTTGAAAGAACTGGTCTTCCCCAGGGAGAATCAGTTAGATATACAGACATGCCCACTCTCTTATAGCTAGTACAAGCTATGAATAACTGTATGATATCGTTTGAGAGGAAGGATGTTGTGTCTGCTCTCACCCCTAGAGCTTCAACCTCTTCTACAACCCCTTTTAGAAATCCAACTGAAAACAATTTTTAGCTTAAGGCTATCTTGCCTCGATGTTGGTGTAAATTTTGTGAAGAACACCACGAAGAAACCATGTGTGAGGTAAAGAAGAGTGCCAGAGATAATATCTTTGGTAAAATACCAAAAGATACTATTGTTTTCCTAGAATTTGCAGATCCAGAGGATGTCATGGTAATCAACACTAGGAGAAAAGGCTATGCTCCCAAGGGTAAATTTGATCTTCCTCGCAGTTCTTCTAGCCCAGGCTCATCGAAATCCGCTGCTACACTCTAGGTTCATAAAATTCTTGAGAGTCAAAGAATCACTCCCCCTCCTCCCTCTTCTAAATACAATATCTTGAATCAATTGGCCAACATCAAAGCAGATGCAACCCTGCTAGACATGGCTGTTGTCCCTGAAAAATAGATGCATCTGAAACAATTCATGGAAGGAAAAGATTTCATTGTAGCCAATCTTTTCAAAGAGGTGGACGAAGAGGATTCTTCTGTAAATAAAGTAGGTGTGCATAACTTTAGATACCCTGTATAAAAACCCCTTTTTTATATTTATGTAAAGATCATGGATAAGATTGCCCATTGTTGCCTCATTGATGGTGGTTCATGCCAAAGTGTCATTTTGAATATTATTATGGAAGAGCTAGGCTTGTCATGTACAAATGAAAATGACAGAAGCATGCTGTCCTATAATAGTCTACAACAAAGAACCATAGGCAAGATTAAATATGTAACCTTGGTTTTATGCACTCATCCTAAGATAAGGACAATGCTCAGCATTCAGGTGATTGATATGCCTATGAGAAATTATTCAATTATATTGGGGAGAGATTGGCAAGCCCTAACAGGTGGATACCTCTCACTCGATGAGACACATTTATCCATTCCTTGGAATGGTAAGAACATTATAGTCCTTAGAGAAGGAATAATTTCACCGTACATGGAGAGTGTTCCGCAATCTAGCGTAAACTATATTGAAGAAGATGTAGGAGTGTATTCCATATTTGCTAAAGCGGATAATATTCCTCTGGAAGGAATTGATTCAAATGATGAATTATGGCATATGCACTTTGATGGTTCACACTCTAACAAAGGTAACGGGGCTGGTATTATCTTGGTTTCCCCTACAGGAAAAATTGATAATTTGTCATACAGGTTGGAGTTTTCTTGTTCAAACAATGACACTGAATTCAAAGCTTTGTTGTTAGGCATTCAGAACGCCCTTAATCTTGGTTTCAGTCACCTTTCAGTTTTCAGAAATTATGAGATTGTTGTGAATCTGATACGTAAGACATGCTCTCATAGCAACAAGCTGATGGAACAATACTCCTAAATTGTTTGGGCACTTGTCTTGAACCTTATATATTTCAACATTACTCATGTTAAGAAGGAGTTGAATTAAATAAATGATTGGTTATATGTCTTTTAAGCCTCTTCTACTCAGCAACTCTTGCCTCGTTGACCTAATTATGCTTACCAATCTTTGCATTGTCCATACATTTATGAAAATGAAGAATTCTGGAAGGTCGTCCCTAACGATGAGAGAATTTGTGTTGTCATTCAAAATGAACCTCTAGATCCCGAGGAGATTATATCTGTAGAAAATAATAAGATTCCTGAGGGCTTGACTCCTCTTGAGAGCTCATTTTCCTTGAGTGTTGTAGGCAAAAAATAAAAACGAAAGGAAGAGGAGTTACGGAAGGAGGTGATTGAAACCATCCTCCTGAACATTAGGACATTTGAACCTTCAACCAATGTTAAAATAAATGTCCAATGTTATAGTAAAAAAGAGATGAGGTCCACTGGACCACTTGGTGAATATCAAAAGGTTTTTGATTGGTCTTATGAGGATCTTCATGGTTTTGATCATGGTCTTATTCAACAGATCATGAAACTAGCTAGGCAAAAACAAGAATTTGTTAACTCTGCACCCGAAGCACCCTTTCGAAGGTATTTGAGATATTTCTTAAGGGATAGAGTGTATTTTTAAGCCCACTCTGAATGGGTCTCAATTTGTAAATCAGCCACAAGGACCACTGGTAATATCAGAACTTGTATTTGTCTTCGAACTTTTAGGCAAGCGATTCTGGGAAATCCCTTTTCCCCTCTCAGTATAGAAATGTTTTTGCAACAGGTTGTGGAGTCACAATTAAGACCCTTACTTGAAAATATGTTTGCTTACAAGAGAATCAAAGTAAAGGGGGAAATTGTTCACAAAACTGCTTTCATTACAAATTGCAATACCATGCCTTACAAATGTCGGCTTTTTAGCTTACTTGATACAGGTATTGCTTTAAAAAAAAATATGCACATGACTCTTGATGTACTGGTCAGTCTCCATATCTATATTGATGAGCTAATTGTGCATGTCAAGGGAATGATGATTACATCAGATTTCCAGGTGATTGGTCCTTTCCAAATTGCTTTTGTCTTGGATACTAATTCTTATATCTCAAAATATTTACAGGAGCAATTGTTTCACTACAACACTGACATCCCTCGCTTGAAATATTACGAGGAACCAACATGAAAAGTTCTAATGATGTCTAGTTTTTTCTATATACTAGTATCCTAGATATGCTTTCAATTTTTGTTCTTCTTTTCTACGCTTACAATACCTTGATTTCTTCCTTCTAAGTTAAAGTTTTCCTTGTTGTTTTTACAAATTGAGTCTTTTACTACTGTTGTTTCAATTCCTACATTATTACTTGTGTTGCGATTTTGTCTTTATCATCTTTTAGTGTTTGGTCAAGATAAAATGTTGGATCAATTCTTCCACAATGACACTCCTTTGAAGCATTGTTAGTCAATAAAAATCAAGCTTACACAATTGTTATGATTTCTCCTTTGAAGGACCCTTGAAATTGTTCTATATTTCCACTGTTGTCTTGTAAAGAAATTGGTTATTTCCCGCTTCTTCTTTCCATTTATTCTTCCAATGAGAAATAAAAGAGTAGAACCATCAATTTTTCTCCTTGAGATAAGAACTGATTATGGATTAATAATTTTTCATACAAGAGTAAACCCCCTCATACTTAACATTTTTCATAAGTTATTCCCAAATTCCCGGTCATTTTTCCATTAAATTTGCTCACTTCCCCCTGTTGCATAATTATTCTGGTTACGTCTTCTAAAATTAATGTTCTTGGCCTGTGAAACCATGAGTTCCGAGTTCTAAATTTGTTGGAAACAAATTTTCCTGTGGAGTCGCCAGTTTGTTGACAATTAAAAATTGTCAACGAAGTTTCGCCCACAAAGTATTACTAAAGCCTATTATTATTATAAAAACTAAGTAATACTAGTAGGTGGGACCCCCTTGAACTATTGGAGAGAAGAACTGTTCATTTTCATGTTGATATGATATGCAACACGACTCACATGGTTGATGAAGATCTTGTTGTTATTGATTATGAATTAAGCTTATGAAGTGTTGGTTCCTTATGTTACTACCACCTATGCTATTCATTAATATCATTGTTGTATGTTCTTATCAGACCTGCATAACAAATGTGTCAATAAAATTACATGAAAGGTAGTTTTGAGAGAGGAAATATATTTTAACAAATGCAAAGGAAGGGGACCTAGTTATAAAATATCACATGTGAATAAGTTAAAGGAAGTGAGAAACAATTGCAAGAGGAAGATTTAAAATCTTTCCTAACTATACTACATGCATGAAAATACTTGATGATTATTGTTAAGACCTAGCTAGCAAGTAGATGGTTATGAAATTGTGATTGGATTACATGTTTAATATGCATATGGTGTGAAATGTTGGTGGCACACTTGGCAAGGTGATAGTATTAATGGTTATGCAATGGTTAATTGAATTATGTAGCCGATCCACATATGGTATATGGAACATCAGTGGCTCATTTGACAAGGTGATGAACATTGATGGTTATGCGATTTTTTTTGAGTTATATGATGTGAAATGAGATATGGTGATCGCGTTATTGGATTTTAATGTGGTTATGGTTTCAATACATGTTTTATTAACCGTGTTAATGGAGAATTTGTTGGCATGTACTATTGACTTAATGAGATGTGGGTGGAGTTGACGTGCATTTACTGCACGTCACCTTTACTCTTCCCATTGGCTACCACACTAGTCGGGCTATTGTTCGATCTTGCTGTTGTGTTTATGCTCTGCAGTTTTAGCAGGGTGGAACGGCTCTGCCAACTCTCGTTTAAAGGAATTCGATTAACAAGAATGACCTTTTTTTTGTCCATTCTTAACTTCCCTCTGGTTATGAAATGATTACTGGCTTAGGTGTATGGGTTTTTGTTTTTCCTAAGCATTGCAACTGTGTGAAATTTTGGTGTTTGAATGAAAATGGATGGTTCTTCTTGTAATAATTTTGATATTGTAGAGGTTATCAATCTTCCTGGTGACAACTCTCTATTACTACTACTGGTTTAGTTGAAGGGTTTTTGTTTAAGTCTTGGGTGGATAGTTGTCCCCACGTGTGTGCATCACTTGTCCAGTCTCTGGTTTTTATGGGTTTAATGGCTGAAGGCACTCTTCATCACTGTGTTTTGTTCATTTGGGAAATGGTTGATTTCATCACTAAAGGCCACTAAATGGGATCTCCTATTCTTACTCAGCCTTGTCATTACTTCAGTGCTATGGTTGTTTTAAGAGCCACAAGGGTTACACCCTGCATGTGTAAAGAATCACTATCGTTTGGGTTGGAGCCTTGCTCCTCTGTGGTATCCCTCCTATCTCGAGGCTTTTTATCTATCCTCGAATGATTTGTCGTTCCCTCTGTGTATGCACTCTTGGTATCGAGGTTTTTCACCATGGAACCTTTAACTCCACAGGTCCGAGGGTTGACATGGAACATCAGCCTGGACAATTGATTTTACCACTTGATTGTTGGATGGTTGTATATTTCTGACTATGTTTTAGTACATAACCATCTAGTTGGATATATGACAGTCGTGCTGGTTTGGCATTTAGTTATTGCCTCTGTATAATGTTGGCAAACCCTGTCTGTTATTTGCACAACTCAAGTTACACAGTCGGTCTCCTTATGTTTGATAACTCGTTGTTTAATGGAGAGGGAAGTTGTCCCAATTCGAATGGATGCATGGGTATGCATAGCTACCACAACTTGTTTGGTTGATTGATTTTCTACAACAGTGGCAAATTGTTTGGTTGATATACAGTCACTAGTATTTTCACTAATGATTATTTGAAAGTTTAGCTATCATCGGTGAAAACACTTAACATTTCTCATGTCGCGTTGTGTGGTTGAAAAATAGATAATGGTCATGGTAACTATGGTTTTCTTTGGGGATAAACAACTACTGAACTGGATGACTATAGAAAGTATATCCACTGCATCCTTATGTGGTTGGTTGAATGATCTTGAGTGCACAGAACATGGTCGATCACAGTTTTATTAAATCGATATCTCAGAACGATATGTTGAGTTATTATCGTGATTGTGTGTTTGATTGTGAATCTTTTACCATGGAGTTTTGTTAGTTGTGCACTGTGTGTGGTATGGATAGCTTGTTTTGCATACTCAGGGATACACATGTTGGTCATTGTAATTTATTATTAACTAAACAATCAAGTGTTACATAAATTGTCAACCCAGGGAAGTCTGTTTATTTCAAAAGAAATCACACACTATATATTCTCAATCTCAAAAGCAATATAGAGTTGTAGTAAAAGTACATTAATCACACCTTGCCTTGAACATAATGAACTTCTACTTTGAATTACAGAAAAGTAATCTATCTATTGCAGCGTTCAAGGTTTACGGAAATAATTATCAGAAGAATCCTGGATTACATTAAGAAACAACAACCTAGGAAAAGAAATCTTTCAGGATACTACAAGAAAGACTAACTATTCTATAACAAAGAACAGGACCCTATTCCCCAAGAAGGAATCTTCAGCACCTGTTTCCGACTATCACACTTTCATGAACTCATTACTAATCAAAATGATTTACATGTACTGAAGGATAACTATCCCATAACAGAGAAAAAGACCCTATTCCCCAAGCAAGAATCTTCATCACCTCTCTCTGATTATCACACTTTCATAAATTCATCAAGCAGAATTACCAATCAGAATGATTAACAGTTACCTAAGCATGAATTGTATGAAAAAAATGTAACAATCAGTAAAGTAGAGTTTCAACAAAACAGAGTTCATTAAAGTAGAGTTTCAACAAAACAGAGTTTAATCAAGGCGTGAACATAAATAATACTAACACACTACAGAACTAATGGGTGAATATTGTGAAGAAGGTGGGCCCTCCCTTCTCACAAGATTCCCCAGAAATGAAATGAACTAAGAAGAAATGCTTAGAATAATCTTTTATTCATCTGTCAATTGTATCATGTTACAATATCCAAAGTGAACACGTCCTTCTCTGTAATTCCTTTCTAGAAAAAAAGGATCCCCTTCTAATGATGATTTCCCCTTATTTAAAGAGGAGAATCCCCTCAATACAATTGATCATCAAATTACATGTGCACATATGAATCCTATTCTTAGTCAGATCTAATCTTCTATGCTGGAATAGGATATCATGATCTCCCGTAGCAGAATGCTATTACAATAGTTGGAATGGTGTTGGGTTGAGGTGTAGCTATTGCGGATGGTGTAACAGCTTCTTTATTTATCTTCTTGTTACTGTTGTTGTATACTATTTACACATCGCAAATCATGGACTGTTTCAGCAACGGGATTTGCATTCTGATTGTTTCAGCAATGTGGTCTCAAGCAGTAGCGATGGTTGGTGTTGGCTTAAGGTGCGGTTGTTTCGGCCAGTGTAACAACTTCTTCTTACTACTGTGTGAATTGTTGTTCCAGCATCGCAGATCACAGACTGTTTCAACAACAGGTCTTCAAGCAACAACAATAATCTGCAGTTCAAACTATTTCAGCAACTATATGTTTCTGATCGATGGCTAAGTATGAGAGTAATGTAAAATTACATGTAAAGCAAATTAAACATATAGCAAAGAGAAGAAATGTTATATACCTTTGGAAAGATAGGTTAAGGTGATAATGTAAGCTTAAATGTGAGTGGGAAAAGGATGTAATGATAGAAAAAAGTATGAACAAAAACGTACATTATAGGGTCCTAACATCCCCCCCAACTAAAAAGGTTGCATGTCCTCAGCCAACTTCAATCCGAATCAGAGTCCGGATACCAACTCTGAGTGTGCAAATTACTTAAGTAGTAGCTGTGGAAAGTGCTGTCTGTTGGAGCTCTGAATCCTTGAACATGTTGTATCATTTGCCAAGCTATTGTTTCAACCTTCTTGGGCAACTTATGATGAACTTGATATTTCTCTGCTGGCATCCACAAAATAGGAAAATGGAACTGATAACCTATCTAACTTTCATCACATTGCTGAAAGAATTTGATGTAGCTAGGTACCCCAGAGATTGTTGTCTCAAGATTGGTAGGACTAAAGGGATTGTGTTCCTGTCTTTTCTTAGAAGATTGTTGCCAAAACACGTTATTTGCTTGTAGGGAAGAGATCTCTGTGGATTTAATAAACTATTGACAATCCTTAAGTACTGTTGTCTGTAGTTGCCAAATATATTGAAACATCCTTGGTTTCTTAAAAAATTGATAATACTCTGCAACAAAGGTGGCAGCGTTCTGTGGTTCTAGCCGTATCTAGAGGAGGCGGTTATCCTCGTTATGCTTAGCAGCTAGGAAGTCATTTTTCCATGTAATATGATTGTTAAGGAAGGAGGTGAGTGCCTGAATCTGGAGGTGAGTGCCCGAATCTGGATATCACCGACAAGAGGGTTAAGGTTAAGCTGTCGGTTCTCAGGGATGGCCTCATTATGAAGATATACCTCACATAGGAGGTGTTGATCAATAGTAGAGGCTTCTGCAAAAGTTCTAACAAAATCTACTGGATTTAACACTGCGTGGGGTCTGCCTTCTTTGATTGATTTAGTCTGAAAAAAATTAAGTCATTCTATGAGGAAAAGAGAGTAATTGGAGGATTGTTTCCTTGCAGCCAACAATTTTTGTGCCAAGTTGAACATCAGGAGCAATTTGCCTTTTATCTCTTCATTCAGCTTCTTATGGGCACGAGATTCTTGGCGTGTTTGCTCCAAAGTTTCCCAGTTTGAATAGATGTGGTTTAGCCAAAGTAGTCTGTGCTCCTGTAGGCTTTTGTCCTGTGTAACAACAGACTCTTTTTTGCCATTTGTCCATTATTGCCTACTCATCCCATGGTTGAGTTTTTGTTTCAACATCACAAGTGATAGGCTAAGGTAGGGTCTGAGTGGCTCATTCCACAAGAGTATGGGTGTTGATCTTGCTAGGAGGGTAAGATTCATCAATAGGTAGTGTTTGTACAGATTTATTAATAAACAGGGGCTTCAGATGTAGCAGTTGTTGTAGGCCAGGGTTCATTTTTAATTTTGGAAGGTCCTATTGGTTCTTGTGTAACAACAGGGTTTTCTTCTTTGACTGCAAAAGTCATAGGTTCAGGGGAAGCTCCAGGCATTGGAATTGAGTTACTTTGTAGCCTACTTAATAATAAATGGCCCCACATTGACTGCACATATACTCTCTACACTAATTCTCTTTTGTGTTTTCCTCTGTCATGGTCGCTATGCGAGCTAGGGTATACAATTTAAGTTCCTTGTCGTAGGCTTCCTTTACCATTACTAGCTCTTTCTTGTAGGCCTCCAATTCAGACCTTAGGAACTCATTTTCTTGTAAGACAGAGGCCATTGTTGGTTATGGTTTTTGATATTTCATGGGTGTATTAAGAGGGGTGACTAGTTCTTATGTAACAGTCACAGCCGCAATAGTTGGTTCTTGTGGAGCAGCTATAGGATCAACAGTTGATTCTTGCGTTTCATCTTCTTGATATAGAGAAAGTAGTGTTGTGGCACCCTGGGCATCTGATTCCTGTATTTCGGTAACAACATCAACAGTTGGTTCTTATGTTTCAGCTGTAGCTGGTTCTTGTGTTTCAACTACTGAATGAGTAGCTGGTTCTTGTGTTTCAGCTACTAGATGAGTAGCTAGTTCTTGTGTTTCAGCTACTGGATGAGTAGCTGGTTCTTGTGTTTCAGCTACTTGATTTAAATAGAATGATGTCATAGTACATTGGGCCTCTGGTTCTTGGGTTTCAGTTCCCATGGGTGGAATAGGTAAAAATTCCAGAATTTGGGAGGGTAGAGGTGTACGGGCTTTTAGCAAGATGGGTTGGGGGTTTTGGGAAGTGGTAGTAGTGGCTTCTATTGTTGAGGTCCTCATCCATTTTATTTGTAAAAATGAGGGAAAAGGAGGAATTTGCTTCTTTCTTTTGCGTGTGGATTTTTCCTCAGTGATGGGGCAGGGAGAGTTATCTGGTTCAGAATCATCGCTAAGGATATGAACAGTAGGAGTAGATGATTCTGGTAAGTTGTGGGGCAGGCTTGGTATGGTAGGAGGGTTAATTGGATCAATTGGGTCTATAGGTGGATTGTTAGGTATTTCCGGAGGGTCTGGAAGGTTTTGTGGTTGTTGTTCCTGAAGATTTTCAGGATGTTCAACAGCTTCTTGAGGGTCTATGGCTGGGTTGTTTAGGGGAGGGTTTTGTTGGGCAAAACCCTTTTGGATGAGTAGTTGAGAAAGACGGTGATGGGTGAGGGAAAGGGTGGGATTTTTAGCCTTTTTAAAATAATGCGACATATTTCTAAGACATCCGAGTAGATAGTAGGGAATATTCACCAATCTAGCATGTCGTAAATGAGACAACAAGACAAAATCGTACCGGTAGACTACCTAGTATCGACCTTCACAGGTGAGGTAGTGCTTGAAAAAATCTGTAACTTTCGGCCAAGGAGGTGGCAATGAGCTAAGTCGAACACCCTGGCATTTAGGCTCAATTTGTTCTCCTGGCAAGAGAAAATCCCATTGGGCATTAAGGACAATGTGTTTGTGGCTGAACCAGCGAATGCCAGTGACACGGAGACCCAAAACCTGTGCTATATCATCCTCTGTGACTGGAATCCGGGCCCCTTGAACAATGGAATAATCTTCTTGAAGATTTCAAGCAAATTGAAGAACCTGTTGTTGATCAAATCCCTGGAGCCTTTAAAAATAACCTAGCCAGCCTGCCTGCAGAAAAATTTGATAGACTTCTGGATATAATTCTAACAGGGGTGTCATGGCGGGTTCGTATCGTATAATAGGGCCTCCCATAGCTAACAACTCAGTAAAATGCACAGTCAGGGAGTCAAGTAACCACTTTTGAATAGAGTAAGTTTTGTGGGTGAAGGCATGCAAATGGTGGTGAAAACAAATGAAATGATGGGTAAAAAGGAATGATGGTAGTAGGTTCGTGTGAAATGATG
>JASDQU010507190.1:34078-48113 GCA_032191745.1 Picea mariana
GATGTACTTTTGACTACTCTTAAGAAAATTCTTAGTGTTATCCGAAAGATAGCTATAGTCTATATAATAGTGGTCATTGCTATATTCATATATACCCTCTTCAACTTTCTCCTTAAACTCCAATAGTTTTTCTTCTACCTTTTCCATGGGATAATAATCAACTGATTTTATCCAATCTACTTCTAGATCTTCTTCACTAGTAGAGAAAAATTCAACATCATCACATTTTGAATTATTGTAATCAAGGGTTTGTGGAGATTCTTTACCTTCATTTGAAATGTCTTCAAGATCTTCCTTTTTGCCAACATCATCACGCAATTCTTTTCCTTCATTTGGAATGTCTTCAAGATCTTCTATTTTACCAACATAACATTTAGAAATAATGCAATCAAGATTTTTTGGAGATTCTTTACCTTCATTATTCTTGATAGAGTTGTCTTCAAGGTATTCCTTTTTTATTTGATATGTATCCTCTAGCTTTAGCCATAGATCCTTGGCAGAAGTGCATTGTCTCATGCTCTCTTTGACAGGGATTGAGATTCCACTAAGAATGGTCTTGAGAGCCAATGCATCATTCTTCTTTCCTTCCCTTTGAGATGAAAACTTTGACTTGTTCTTCAATGAAACTGATCCACCAATGGCTTCCTTCCAAAAACCTATTCCCATTTCCTTCAAATGCACTCTCATGTCTATTCTCCAAGTAGAATAGTTTTCCTCATCAAGGATTGGAACTTCATCATCCATTTGTGTGTCCATGGATCTCCTCCAAGCTTGTTAAGGATTATAGTGAAGGCTCGCTCTGATTCCAAATGTTGGACACACCTACCACACTTTGAAGGGGGGGTGAATGAGTGTGGGGCTATTTTCTCAAAAACTTCCCTCTTACACAAAACTCATTAGTTAGCATTCAACATTTACTCATTACTCATTGTTGTCATTTTTAACTAGTTAGATGTGAACATATATCAACATCATATATCAGCAACATATATCATCAACAACTCATCACCACAAGGAACACAAAGAACACAAGATGTATGTACAATTTTCTTTTTATTATGGACTACAATCCTTGGGGTTTATCAGCAAAAACTGAATAGAATACAACTCTAGAAGAGAACCATCTTTATATGAAATACTTGGCTTACATCCTCAACACCAACTGATATGAGGCAAAAATCCTCCATATATATCAATCTATCATAGGTACGCGACCTGTCAGTAGTGAAACCTGCATGTGTATGCACCTTGTATCACTACAGCCAATGTATGTACGCGGCCAGTCTATAATACATCATGCGTATACTTCTGAGCAACTAGGGTTTTTCTTTGCTTCACATGCTTAGATTCTATGCAACCAACAATTACATTCTCTTCTGTCTTTCGCTATCCAAACTGACCTCCAACCAGTCACAACACATCCAAGCTCTCCAATAGCTTATTCATGCTTCTCAATCATACAATATGAATGCCACTCAAACATGTGTAAACAACTAGTATACTATAGCCATCATATCAATATTGAATCATAAGAGTGCTTCTCACTCAATCAACCAACTCAAACCACATCATAACAGTTATACCAAGAATTCCCTAAGCATTCACAACAAAACAAGCACTAGTATCCATCAAGACAATAATATAACCATACCAGAGTCTCAGTGACAGATTTGAGTCCATAGAATGCATATCTGGAACTTTCTTCAGTCTTCAACAATCAGTCATCAGCTCAAACACAAATATCCATGATTTTATCCATTGTATGTGCCCTGTCCTCATACAGTCCACATGTGTACGCACTCTGGCCCATTACAATCAATGTATACCTCAAAAACTAGGGTTTCTGAAGATCTGAGACTTTTGTCGTCAAGATCTTAGACATTTCTTAAACTTTTATGTGTCCATGAGATCCTCCTCACGCTCTCTTTCTCAGAATAGATCTTCAATCATGCTCAAGAGATACACAAAAAAGATACACAAGAGATACTCCCAAAAATGCACTTTTCACAAGAGACCCTTGCCTCATATTTATACTCTTCATCTTCTATATCACTTAACCCACTTCTAGGTCACTTAGCCCATTTATAGGTCACTTAACCTATTCTCCTCATTTTAGGGTTAATCTACTTTCCATAAATAGAAATTTCTCCATTACTTTATCATTTAAATATTCCTCCTCGATTTTGTCACCTTACTTTAATATTCAAATAATCATTCTTGATTTTGTCACTTCACTTTATCATTTAAATAATAATTTCTTCTTCTCAAGAACTTTGAATTCTTTGACCTTATGGGGATTCAAGCCATCATATATAGGTCCTTCAACTTCGAAGGGCCATAACTCTCAAATCGTGAGGATTTATGTGACATTCCACATACCACCAAAAAAATGGCGTGACAAGCACTATTCATCTAGGATAGTTTCACCAACAAAATCACTGATCTTCATCTCATTATTCCACATACAAGCATGGTTTTTATCAACCATAAATCAACCGCAAAGCATCTTCCCGTGAGGGCTTTCACCATAAGGGGACCACTTTGGAGTTCATCCATTTGTACTTCTTGTCAACCATGACAACAAAATAATGAGTTATCTTTACATCAAACAAACTATGCATCATATATCAAACTATCCATCTTCATCATGTATCAATGACAACTCATTGATCCATCTCCATCTATGCATCATTTAAATGATAACTTATTGATACATATTCATCGATTGGTTTCCACTTGACATCTATCATTCTCATCAAGGATAGTACATATACATTGTTCATCAATCATCAATCAATCAAGCCTATCAATCAATCCATTGACATCAATCAATCACTTAATCACTTGACATCAATCCTTTGACATCAATCAATCAAACCATTGGCATCAATGACACCATGATCCAACAGAGCTCAGAAAGAAATGATCTGCAGGGATTCTTGGTTGCTCAAGAACTGCAAAATGAAATCTGAAAGTTGCCTTGAATCAGATTGGTTTATGAATACTTTGGAATTTGTTAAGGACCGATGGCCTAACAAATTTCAGTTGAATGCACATTGTGTTTGAAGAGTTAAATATTGTCATAACCAAAACGACTTGTCACTTAGTGCAGATAAATCAAGGAGGCACAAAATGCTTCTAGTTCAGAGAAGGAAGCTAGAAAAATGGATGTCCATTTGGGAGTCAAAGGATTGAAATCCAATGGAAATGGAGAATAGATAGATAAGGAGGGAAACATGATGAATATCATTGAAAGATTGTAGAAAGATGTTCAGACTCACCGAGTAGATAACATAAAGCTCATGAAATCTAGGGAACAACAGGGAGAATTCAACATAAAGTTGATACAGAGCCTGGAAAGGATATAAACGAAATTAGTTAAGGCGAGTGACTCTAGTAAATCAAGAAGTCATGGGTTTCCTAATGAAAAGAGGAAATCAAGGAGTGTTGGCAGACATCATCATCACTACCAAGGGCACTCCAAGAGGAGGGCACATAGTAGTTCAATCCCATCTCCTACCAGAAAGCATAAGAGATCTGAAGTGGATGAATTGAATGGTGAAATGAAAAATATTAAACCTCTTACATTTTATGGAGAGAATAAGAAGGAGGAAGATGTTGAGACATGGCTGCTTGGCATGAGGAAATATTTCCAACTGCAGAATTATTCCTCTCATGTAGAAGGAAGAATTGCAATGTATTAACTGAAAGGAAAGGCTTCCATGTGGTGGGATAAACTTGTGTAGGTGCAACACATTAAGAGAAAAATGTTACTTGGAAGGAATTCAAGAAGTATTTCAAAAATAAATACTTGACTAAGAGATATTATGATAGAAAAATGAAAGAGTTCTTTTAACTCAAGCTGGGTAGCATGACCATTGATGAATATGAACGAAGGATTTTTGAATTGTTGAAGTATGTCCCTTTCATCAAAGATGAGACCATCAAAATTCAAAGGTATATGAGTGGACTGCCACCTTCCATTAGTGACAATATCCAGTATGATGATCCTAAAACAATGGAAGAAACTATAAGGATATAAAAATGCTTATATCAGCAACAAAGAGAAAATCCCACTCTTCGAAAGGTTTTGGAAGACAAGATGAAATTCAATTTGGATCAGAGGAAGAAGGGAACTAAGTCATTCTTTTTTAGAAACAATCCTCAAGGAAAGACATCTTTTAGAGAGCCCAGGAAGGATGAAGTAGGTGGGAAAATGCCAAGACAACCACCTGTGGAATGTTGGGGTTGTAAAGGAAATCATAGGTACATATATTGCCCCCACAAAAATGACAAAGTGAGAGTTGTCTACAATGTTCAATAGGCATAAACAGTGGAGGACATGGGCATAAGTGTACCAAGGATCTACGCAGACCTGGACAACAAGAAAGTAGAATATTAGTCACATATGATTGAAGTGGAAGGTATGATCAACAACCAACCATTACTATTTTAATTGATTAAGCAGCTATTCATAGTTATATAGATCCTAGAATGGTGGAAAGTTTTCATTTTCTAAGAAGAAAACATGGAAAATATTGGTTAGTGCAACTAGCTACAAGAGACAAGAGAAAGGTTGTTGAGTTGGTTAAGTCCTCTCCAATGGACATGAATGGATTGAGCACAAGGGCCGAATTGAACATCTTACCTTTAAGTTCCTATGTCTGTCTAATTGGGATGGATTGGTTGGACCAACAAGATGCCATCGTAGACTGTCGTAACAAGGAATTCACTTTCCTGGATGAGGAAGGAAACCCAAGGAAAGTGCAGGGAATCCCAAGGGTAGTTACTGTCAGATAAATCTTAGCAATGCAACTAAAAAAGTGTTACAGGAAGGGATGCCATATATTTGCAGCTGATATGGAAGAAGCACCTAAGGATAAGGTGTCAAATATTGAAGACCATGTAGTATTAAAATATTTTGAATATGTATTTCAGGAGGTACCTTGACTACCCCCGAAGAGAGATATTGAGTTCTCTATAAACTTGATGCCTGGAGAATCTCTAGTGTCAAAAACTCCTTACAGAATGAGTACACTAGAGATGAAAGAAATATAATTGAATCTTGAATAACTTCTGAATAAGGGGTATATACGCCAAAGTGTGTCACCATGGAGTGCCCCGGTCCTATTCGTGAAGAAGAAATATGGGACATTGAGATTGTGCATCAATTTCCGGCAGCTGAACAAAGTGACTATTAATAACAAGTATCCTTTGCCAAGGATCGATGATATCTTTGATAAGTTGAAGGATGCCAATATATTTTCAAAAATATATCTGAGGTCAGGGTACCACCAGATAAGGATAAAGGATGAAGACATTAGGAAGACTGCCTTTAGAACAAGGTATGGTCATTATGAATTCACAGTGGTGCCATTTGGGTTATCAAATGCACCCTCTATTTTTATGTTCCTAATGAATGGTGTATTTAGAGAATACCTAGACAAGTTTGTCATAGTCTTTTTGGATGGCATTCTGGTGTATTCCAAGTCAGAGGAAGAGCATGAGCATCATCTGAGGATGGTGTTGCAAGTTCTAAGACAGAACCAACTGTATGCCAAATTGAGCAAGTGCTCATTCTATCAAAAGAAGATACATTATTTGGGACATATCATTTCAAAAGATGGGATATCCGTGGATCCTAAGAAGATAGAAGCCATTAGAGAATGGTCAGTGCCAAATAATGTGACAAAATTCAGATCCTTTATGGTTCTATCTAGCTATTACATGAGGTTCATTGCAGGGTTCTCAAGGATATTTCACCCCATCACTTCCTTGCAAAGGAAGGAGAAGAAATTCCAATGGAAAGAAGGATGTGAGAGAAGCTTATAGCATTTGAAGTAGTTGTTAACCAATGCTCCAATCCCGAGGATTGCAAATCCGAATGAAGATTTTGTAGTGTGTACAGATGCATGCAAAGAAGGACCAAGGGGAGTCCTCAGTCAGAATGGATTTGTGGTATGTTATGAATACATAAAGCTAAAGGAACATGAAAATAACTATGCAACTCATGATTTGGAGTTGGCAGCCATAGTGCATGCCATGAAGAAATGGAGGCACTACCTCATGGGAAGGAGCTTTAAATTGAGGACATACCATAACGGTCTAAAGTATTTTTTTGATCAACCAACCTTGAATGTTAGGCAGAGTAGATGGTTGGAATTCCTTTGTGAGTATGACTTTGATATCAAGTATATCAAAGAAATGAAGAACAAAGTGGTTGATGCACTCAACAGAAGAGTGCAGGAACTACATGCTACGACGATTAGCATGTATCAAATTGATATTAAAGGTAGAATTTCAGAATATGCAAATGCATATTTGAAGTACATGGAATTGGTGGAAAAGCTACAACAAGATAAGATGATACAGAAAGTGGAAAATTATAAATTGGAATTTTATGGAACACTCCTGTACAAAAATAAAATTTATGTAGCTAATTTCCAGGAATTGAGAATTATGATATTGAAAGAAATGCATAATGTGCCTTATGTTGGGCACCCTGGATATCATAAAACAGTGGAAACAATCAAGAGCCATTAATTTTGGCCAGGTATAAAGAATGAAATTGTAGAATACATCGCTAGATGTATGGAGTGTCAGAAGGTCAAAGATGAACATAGGCACCCAGCTGGGTTGCTACAACCATTACCCATTCCTGAGTGGAAGTGGGAAGTGGTGACAATGGATTTCATCACAGGATTACCTAAAAAAAATAATAAACATGATTCCATCATGGTGGTGGTGGATAAGCTTACGAAAGTTGTCCATTTTATTCCATTGAAAGTTACTTACAAGGAAACTAATGTTGTCGATATCTATATGAGGGAAGTAACGCGGTTGCACGGTATTCCCAAGATAATTGTGTATGACAGAGACCCGAAATTTACCTCAAAGTTTTGGAAGGGGTTATTCAAAGGGTTCAGAATGAATCTGAACTTCAGCACAACCTATCATCCTGAGTTTGATGGGAAAACAGAAAGGGTGAACCAAGTGATATAGTACATGCTAAGGATGTATGTGATGGACAAAACATCTAAATGGAAAGACTACCTACACTTGGTAGAATTTTCCGACAACAATGGGTATCAAGAATCACTGAATATGATCTCATTTGAAGCACTTTATGGAAGAAAGTGAAACACACCAATAAGATGGGACAACCGAGCTGATAGGGCAGTGGTTGGGACAGAGTTTCTCAAGGAAATGGAGGAGCAAATGCTGAAGATTAAGAAGAATTTGAAGGTTACCCAAGAAAGGAAGAAAAGTTATGATGATAAGAACAAGACCCATAGGGATTTTAAAGTGGGTGATCATGTTTTCTTGAAAGTGAAAGCCAACAGAAGTTCCCTGAAGCTGGGAAACTGTTCCAAGTTAGCAGCCAAATATTGTGGGCCATTTGAAATCCTAGAAAGGATTGGACCAGTTGCATATATGTTTTCATTACCTGCATCCATGACTGTACATAATGTGTTTCATGTTTCATTGATTAAGAAATATATACCTGATGCTAATCATGTTATTGATTGGAATGTGATTCAGGTGGAGCAAGAAGGCGTATTGCAAGTGCATCCAATGCACATATTGGACCAGAAGAGACAACAACTCCATAATTGATCCATAGGGTTTGTAAAGGTCCAATGGACCTAATACGGACCTGAGGATGTGACATGGGAACATGAGGATGCTATTCAAGCTAAATACTCACATCGTTTTGAAGATTTTGAAAATCTTGTTGATGCTATGTAAATAAGTTGCACTGAGGAAAGTGCACAAATAAGGGGACGGGATTGTAATATCCCTAGGATGAGCCCCAATTGTATTAAGAATTGTAAACATGTTTTGTAGGTTGGTGAGCCGAGCAATTATAAGCTGGTAGGATTATGTGTTAGTAGGTTAGAGAGCCTAGGTGTTAAAGGCGAATAGCTTGTTTTGTACATCTAAATATTCACATTATTAATATAAAAACATCGATGCATGTAGACCGACCATGATAAAAAAGAATGGGGGAATAAGCTCCACTGGGATGGTTAAGGGAGAGGGATCTTAGAGGTTGGAAAAAGGGGATAATACTAAGGGCTTAAGTCCAAGGGATTAATATTTTTTTATTATTCCAAAAGCTGTTTAAAAGGATATGTTTTTATCCTATGTTCCTTGGGGAGGACTGGTGACTTCCAAAGGGAAAGGAATGTTCTTCATGAGTGACAAGTGTCGGATTAGGAAAATGCAGAATTAAGGGGGAAATTCTTGTTGTTGGGAATGAACATACTCACTCACTCAATCATGTAGGGAGGTTCACGCACATACAGTTTTTGTGGGCTCTCACACTTTCACCACCTTGGCTATGATAGATGAGTCTACCCCATATCTCCTCACGAGTTCACTCACGCACTAAGCAGGCATGCAGCCAACCATTTCCACCATTGTTGAACCTGTGGCCATTGTGCACCTCTGTAATTTACTAAGCCATACCTTGCCTTACCCGACTTAGCTATTGTGGGTTTAAGAGGTAGGTTGTCAGGCTTGTGAGCAAATCTCTCTCCAGGTTAGAGAGGTTGTTGTGAATTGAAGAAGCAGGTTGTCATGCCTATGAGAAAATCTCTCCAGGTGAGAGAGTATGCTTAGGAAGTGAGTTCTCCTGGGGGGATTCTCGTAGATACCAAAGAGCTCTGAGAATTCTGGTTCGGCCTATTGCTGAAGCCCAAGGTAAGGGAGTTGGAGCAACCGATGGATTGTGTGAAAATGAAGGTGTATACTCCTAGGGTGGGACATGAATGTGGGGAATGAGAGTCTGTGAGAACTGGGCTTAAGTGGATCCTAGGAGAGAATCCTTTCTCTTAAACCATGTGAATTTCCTATTGACCTTGCTTAGCCTTGGAACCCCTTGCCCAGTGGAGTTTAGTCCCAGCTCAGGGGTGACCCATTGTTGGGAGTGATGACTAGTGTGGTCAAAGGTTGGGAGGTTCGTGGAAGTTCTGCACGCAGTTGGTGGTTTTTTTCTCTAGTTAAAAGATAAGTATTATTTTCGTGATTAATTATGTATGTTATGCATGTCCGTGATTCTTGGAATGTTATCATGTGTTTCGTTGCATGTAGGAATTACTGTCAATTCCATTTGAGTTTGTATGGTAGCAGTAATTTTTTGTTATTTGTTTTCATTAGAAATGCATGTTATATATATACGTATGTATTTTAATGTGATGTTTCCTAGCCTTGTTGGTGGATGGGGACATTACAAATTGGTATCAGAGCTAAGTGAAGTGTACGAGTAGTGGCATTGCCCGACCTGTTGGTGGCTGGGGAAATTACAAATTGGTATCATAGCTAGATGAAGTGTACGAGCAGTGGCGTTTCCCGGCATGTTAGTGGATGACGACATTACAATCCCACATTGCTTTAAATTGGTCAAAAAGCCTAAATAGTGGGTGTCAAAGTCAAAGCGGTCATAAATTTCAGCCAAAAACTGTGTCCAAGCAAGATACTCTTGACATGCCTTTTTCCTCCATTGCCACCATTTCCATCGTTCCAGTTATAGATGTAGGACACCATAACGAAGCTTGGATAAATCATCAGTAATACCATGAAAAGATAAATAATGTCCCATTTGGGTGACCCAGCCTGTAGGATATGATCCATCAAATTTGTTCACCTCAATTCTGAGAGGGCAGAGGTCTCAGGAAAAGTGGGTATCATGAGGGCCTTGGTAATGGGAAGAGTCATGGTCATTTAATAAGATGTTTGTTTGGAAGAGGAAGTGGTACAAACCCCCAACCTCACCTGGGGTCCACTGACCTCCTTGTCTAAGGATCTTTGAGTTATCGTAGTTGGATCAGCTCACAAGGTTTCTCTGGACCTTCTAGTTTCGGGTTCCACAAGTCCTTTCTTGTAAATTCAGGCTAAAACCCATTTTGGTAGGCTCCCACTGATCACGTGATGCCTTTTTGTGACCCCAGGCTCAAGACCAAGGGCTTACCTATTTTTTTCCACCCAATTGGGAATTCAAGACCTTCATGTTCCATGCGTCTCGTAATAGACAAACCCCGCAATCCTCCCAGACCATGACCTTATGGAGTATTAAAATTATGTCAAGATCGATGGTTTTGGAGCGATGAAAGGTGGATGGTCCAGATCCCTTCAGGATTTCGAGGTTTCGAGGATTCTCTCATCATGAAGTCTTACATACTTCCAAGCACCAGTGTAGTGGAGTGGATCTCCACCCTCCATGCATCTCGTCTGAGATCAACGGTTGGTTATGCTTTGGCCTCCAGGATTTCGAGCATCTTGACACTCTCTTCCCCTTGAAATCTCCAAACCCTCAATCCTCCAGAGTCTCTAATATGCTAAAAACTCTCCTCTGGACCAACGGTCCCAATGGAATATGGGATTTCGATCTCCAAGTGTCCTTCCTCCACTCCTCCCAACGAATGTTCCTGCTAAATCTATTGCTGTGTGTCATCCAATGCGATGGTGAGGATGGGCTTCGGGCCTCCAGGCCTTCAGGGCTTGGATTCTCCTCCCCACTTCAACTTTGCATGGTCTCCCCAGATTTGACAGTTGTCGGATTTTTGGAAACCTCTTAAATAGATCCTGTCTGTTGACTAGAGAAACTCAAAGGAATTCCCTGCCTTTGAGTATCTTGACCACTATCTCCCCTGAGATTTGTATGCTTGGGTTGAATCCTCCTCTGGGAACTCTCGAACCTCTAGAATTAGATATTTGACTAAGTATCTCCCACTTCAGTTTGATATACACTATCCCTCCCAAGATTGAAATTTTTAAAAGGGATTCGACCCTTTATGTCCACCTAGCGTTTCTCCAACACTTGGATATCTAAAAGCTCCCCCTTTGTATTAAAGGGATTCGACCACTATGTAGAGTGTCAACCCTTCTGCACTCCTTGTAAGGGACTTTTGACAGAGAAAAATATACTATAAGGAGTATATGTGCACACTTCTTACACAGTCTCCGCAACATACCTCTATCCCTCCTGAGCTTAAATTATTTTATCCTAACTCCAGGTCTTTGCACTCCTTGCATGGGCACTGTGTGCTCCTTGACCAAGTGTTCCAGAAGAGAAACAATTGAAACTTATACCAATATGATAATTTCATTCATGTAACACTTAATACATGAAATACATGCATGAACAAGTAAACACAAACAATGACAGTAAATTCATTCAAGTGATTCACTCAGGGATAGATAAAAAGCACCTTTGATCAATATCCTTCTCATATATTCAATAGAATGCATATACAGAGTTCTTAAAAAAACTTATCTACTTCTCCTCTCAATGTCTTAGCGACAATAACTCAACAACAACCCCAAATAAAAAAAGAAAACAAAATTATAATCATGAAGGGGCTTCTCGAGCCTTCCCTCCTTCCTACCTACTGCTCTACTATCATAATAAATGAAAATTTACAAAGTAGATACGAGATAAGCTTGAAATATGTACAATCTATCCATACATTAAAGATATTTCGATGTATTAATATCTTTTGGGGATGGAACCCGCCTCCAAACATTGATTACTTCCTCTTTCTAATTTCAAAATTTAAAAAGGTGCTTTCCTCCTTTGGAAATTCGAATCAACTTCTTAGTGTGTTGGATGATGCATTGTCCTCTAGGCTATCTTCTTTTAAATGATGAAGGTGATGCTCCTTCATCATTCTCCTCAGGCCAAAAATTCATGGACTCATATCCATGAGCTCCTGTACTGTATTTCCATGATTTTGGATGTCTTCTTCACTTACCCAGTTGGAATCCTCCTTTGGATGGCCTTTCCACTTAACCATATATTCATAATATGTTTTCCTTCTTGTATTCTTACCAATTCTATGATCCATGATCTTTTCATCTATGGGTTTTCTTCTACAGGCATATGTTGTCTCCATTGAACCTCTTCATGATCCTCTCTCACCATTGTGTCTTAAATCCTATAAGGATATAGGCATGCTACATTAAATATTGGTGATATGTTAATGTCTTCTAATAACTCAATTTAATAAGCATTTTCAACAAACTTCCTTAGGATCCTACAAGGTCCTATCTTGTTCATTTACAACTTGTTGTATTTCCCCTATGGGAATCTCTACTTCCTCAAGTGTGCTAGAACTTGATCTCCAAATTAAAATTTTACCTCCATTATTTTCTTATCTTCTCTTATATTATATTTATGATTGCTCTATTGTAGTTTCTCTTTAATATGCTCGTGCAATTATTTCATTTCAAGAGAAAACTCTTCTGCTCCTGCACTTCGAAACTCATTATTTCCCAAATATCTCAATTCTAAAATTACCCTTGGGTACATTCCATACATAATATAGAATGGAGTTCTTCCTGTGATTCTGTTGGGTGAATCATTATATGAAAAATCTTCCTAGGGAAGAATTTGATCCCACTGACAATGATGTTTAGTGACCAAACTTCTCAACAAATTCCCTAAACTTGTGTTCACCACTTTAGTTTTCCCATCTGTCTGAGGATGATATGTTGAACTGAAGGATGGATTTGTCCCCATCTTCTTCCACAATTTTCTCCAAAAATTCCCTACGAATTTTATGTCTGCGTCTGAGACAATACTCTTGGGAAAGCCATGTCACCTCACAATCTCCTTAAAAAGCAGGTTTGCTATATGTGTAGTATCATTGGTTTTTTTTTCATGGTATGAAATATGCCATATTAGAGAATCTGTTAACCACAAAAAATATGGAATCACCCCCCCTCTAGTTTCTCGGTAATCCCAGTAGAAAATCCATGTTGATAGTCTCCCAAGGCTTGTCTGAAATAAGCAATGGATAATAAAGACCAGTGTTATGTTTTCTTCCTTTTGCATAGTGGAAGTTTCTGCATTTTTTTACAAATATCTTCACTTCAGATCTCATACCTGGCCAACAGTATGAGGAACTCAGTCGTAATAATTTTTTTTCATGGCCAAAGTGTCATTCTAGGCCTCCACTATGCTTCTCTTTCAACAATTTGTCTCTCATTGAGAATCTCAGAATGCACAATTGGCTTCCCTTAAATAACAGTCTGTCCTTAATCAAATATTCCATCCATGGGATTTTTCCCCTTAGAAAAGGATTTGCACACGCATCATATGCCTCTTTGAAATCTGTGTCCCCACTCTACATTCCTTTAAGGTATTCAAACCCCAAGGTCTCCACTTGAAATTCTTTCATAGTAAGTAATATTCTACTCAAAACAGTTGTAACCTTATTTTCACTCCCACTGATATGCTTGATGAAAAAAGTAAAATTTTTGCATAAACTCTACTCACTTTGCATGCCTCTGATTCAAATCTCTTGTCTAGTTATGAACTGTAGAGCTTGATTATCACTGTAAAACAAAAATTATTTTGGAATAAGATAATGTATCCACTTCTTTAAGTCTTGAATCACTGCATAAAACTATTTATCATATGTGGAATATTTCTTTTTGACATCATTCAGATTCTCACTGAAATAAGAAACAGGTTTGTTGTCCTGGCTCAACATCGCTCTAGTTGCTAATCCACTAGCATCACACTTTACCTGGAAATTCTTCATAAAATCTGGTAGGACCAGAATTGGTTGTTCAGTTATCTTAGCCTTCAATTCTCTAAATCCCTTTTCAGATTCTTCTATCCAATTGAAAGACTTATGGTTTTTCTTTATGGTGTCCAACATAGGTGCACATATGATACTAAAATTTCTAATAAACTTCCTGCAAAAACTGCTAATCCATGGAAGCTTCTTACCTCGAATATGATTCTCGGAGATGGCCAATCTCCGATTTCTCTCACCTTCTATGGATCCATATTCAACTTGTTTGAAGAGATCACAAAACCCAAATATGTGAGTCATGTCTTCATAAAAGAGCAATTCTTCATATTTATCAACATCTTCTCTTGTTGCAACCTGCTCATTACTAATGTCAAGTGTCTTAAATGTTCTTCTTCATTTTTACTAAAGAAAAACATATCATCCAAATATACAATAACAAACTTACCTATGAAGTCTTTGAGTACTTCATTCATCAGTCTCATGAATGT
>JASDQU010507190.1:48648-60794 GCA_032191745.1 Picea mariana
CTTAAAAAAACTTATCTACTTCTCCTCTCAATGTCTTAGCGACAATAACTCAACAACAACCCCAAATAAAAAAAGAAAACAAAATTATAATCATGAAGGGGCTTCTCGAGCCTTCCCTCCTTCCTACCTACTGCTCTACTATCATAATAAATGAAAATTTACAAAGTAGATACGAGATAAGCTTGAAATATGTACAATCTATCCATACATTAAAGATATTTCGATGTATTAATATCTTTTGGGGATGGAACCCGCCTCCAAACATTGATTACTTCCTCTTTCTAATTTCAAAATTTAAAAAGGTGCTTTCCTCCTTTGGAAATTCGAATCAACTTCTTAGTGTGTTGGATGATGCATTGTCCTCTAGGCTATCTTCTTTTAAATGATGAAGGTGATGCTCCTTCATCATTCTCCTCAGGCCAAAAATTCATGGACTCATATCCATGAGCTCCTGTACTGTATTTCCATGATTTTGGATGTCTTCTTCACTTACCCAGTTGGAATCCTCCTTTGGATGGCCTTTCCACTTAACCATATATTCATAATATGTTTTCCTTCTTGTATTCTTACCAATTCTATGATCCATGATCTTTTCATCTATGGGTTTTCTTCTACAGGCATATGTTGTCTCCATTGAACCTCTTCATGATCCTCTCTCACCATTGTGTCTTAAATCCTATAAGGATATAGGCATGCTACATTAAATATTGGTGATATGTTAATGTCTTCTAATAACTCAATTTAATAAGCATTTTCAACAAACTTCCTTAGGATCCTACAAGGTCCTATCTTGTTCATTTACAACTTGTTGTATTTCCCCTATGGGAATCTCTACTTCCTCAAGTGTGCTAGAACTTGATCTCCAAATTAAAATTTTACCTCCATTATTTTCTTATCTTCTCTTATATTATATTTATGATTGCTCTATTGTAGTTTCTCTTTAATATGCTCGTGCAATTATTTCATTTCAAGAGAAAACTCTTCTGCTCCTGCACTTCGAAACTCATTATTTCCCAAATATCTCAATTCTAAAATTACCCTTGGGTACATTCCATACATAATATAGAATGGAGTTCTTCCTGTGATTCTGTTGGGTGAATCATTATATGAAAAATCTTCCTAGGGAAGAATTTGATCCCACTGACAATGATGTTTAGTGACCAAACTTCTCAACAAATTCCCTAAACTTGTGTTCACCACTTTAGTTTTCCCATCTGTCTGAGGATGATATGTTGAACTGAAGGATGGATTTGTCCCCATCTTCTTCCACAATTTTCTCCAAAAATTCCCTACGAATTTTATGTCTGCGTCTGAGACAATACTCTTGGGAAAGCCATGTCACCTCACAATCTCCTTAAAAAGCAGGTTTGCTATATGTGTAGTATCATTGGTTTTTTTTTCATGGTATGAAATATGCCATATTAGAGAATCTGTTAACCACAAAAAATATGGAATCACCCCCCCTCTAGTTTCTCGGTAATCCCAGTAGAAAATCCATGTTGATAGTCTCCCAAGGCTTGTCTGAAATAAGCAATGGATAATAAAGACCAGTGTTATGTTTTCTTCCTTTTGCATAGTGGAAGTTTCTGCATTTTTTTACAAATATCTTCACTTCAGATCTCATACCTGGCCAACAGTATGAGGAACTCAGTCGTAATAATTTTTTTTCATGGCCAAAGTGTCATTCTAGGCCTCCACTATGCTTCTCTTTCAACAATTTGTCTCTCATTGAGAATCTCAGAATGCACAATTGGCTTCCCTTAAATAACAGTCTGTCCTTAATCAAATATTCCATCCATGGGATTTTTCCCCTTAGAAAAGGATTTGCACACGCATCATATGCCTCTTTGAAATCTGTGTCCCCACTCTACATTCCTTTAAGGTATTCAAACCCCAAGGTCTCCACTTGAAATTCTTTCATAGTAAGTAATATTCTACTCAAAACAGTTGTAACCTTATTTTCACTCCCACTGATATGCTTGATGAAAAAAGTAAAATTTTTGCATAAACTCTACTCACTTTGCATGCCTCTGATTCAAATCTCTTGTCTAGTTATGAACTGTAGAGCTTGATTATCACTGTAAAACAAAAATTATTTTGGAATAAGATAATGTATCCACTTCTTTAAGTCTTGAATCACTGCATAAAACTATTTATCATATGTGGAATATTTCTTTTTGACATCATTCAGATTCTCACTGAAATAAGAAACAGGTTTGTTGTCCTGGCTCAACATCGCTCTAGTTGCTAATCCACTAGCATCACACTTTACCTGGAAATTCTTCATAAAATCTGGTAGGACCAGAATTGGTTGTTCAGTTATCTTAGCCTTCAATTCTCTAAATCCCTTTTCAGATTCTTCTATCCAATTGAAAGACTTATGGTTTTTCTTTATGGTGTCCAACATAGGTGCACATATGATACTAAAATTTCTAATAAACTTCCTGCAAAAACTGCTAATCCATGGAAGCTTCTTACCTCGAATATGATTCTCGGAGATGGCCAATCTCCGATTTCTCTCACCTTCTATGGATCCATATTCAACTTGTTTGAAGAGATCACAAAACCCAAATATGTGAGTCATGTCTTCATAAAAGAGCAATTCTTCATATTTATCAACATCTTCTCTTGTTGCAACCTGCTCATTACTAATGTCAAGTGTCTTAAATGTTCTTCTTCATTTTTACTAAAGAAAAACATATCATCCAAATATACAATAACAAACTTACCTATGAAGTCTTTGAGTACTTCATTCATCAGTCTCATGAATGTGCTTAGGGAATTTTTTAAGCCAAATGTCATACACACCACTCATACAATACTTCATTTGTCTTGAATGTTGTTTTCCATTCGTCTCCCTATCTCATCCTTATCTCCTGGTAACCACTTTTCATATGTATATTAGAGAAACAACTTGCTCCACTTAAGAAATCCATCAAGTCATCCATTATGGGTAAAGGGAATCTTTACCTGATAGTTATCTTGTTGATGGCTCTAGAATCTGTACACATTATCCATCATCCATCCTTCTTAGGACTCAATACAGTTGGTACTATTCATGGTCTTAATCTTTCCTTGACTAAAACCTTTTCTAACATATCTTGGACTTGATTCTTGACCTCTTCATTCTCTTGATGTGTTAGCCTGTATGCTTCTTTGGTTGGTAGACTTTCTCCTGGTATAAGATCAATGTGATGATTGGTTATCCTAATGGGTAGAAATGAGCAAGGTAACTCATACACCAGTATGCCAGCAAAATTACTCAGCAGTTCTTGAATTTCTTCAATAAAATCACCCAAAGTAGTGCTTGTAAGGATGACTCTAGGCTTCCTCACCACAACAAACTCCATCTCTTTCTCTTTCTTGACTTCATTCGATATTTCCTTCCCACTCATGAGAAGTATACTTGGGATGGCTTCCTCCTTCACTTTATTATCCTCTATTGGAAGAAACCTGTGTGTTTGACCATTCTTCTCAAGTGTGTAATTTGTTTTCCTCCCATCATGTATGATATTTCTGTCAAACTTCCATGGTCTTCCCATCAAAACATGACATACATCCATGGGTATTATATCACATAAAATTTCATCATTATGTCCTCCTATCTTAATTTCAACCTTACGTTTTCTTACCATAACCTGGTGTCCTTTCTGCATCCATGATACCTTGTATGGTTTTGGATGTGCAGTTTTTTCTAGCTCTAACTTCTCCACCATCTCTGTGGATACTATATTGTTAGTGCTCCCACTATCTATAATCACCTTGCAAACTTTGTCCTTGGTCTTGCAAGCTGTCCTGAACAAACTGTTTCTTTGAATTGTTTCTTTTTCCACCTCTTTCTTTGGTTTTAAGAGAACCTTCATCATCATGAGGGACTTTACATATTCAACTAGTTTTCATTCAACATTCCTCTTATGTCCTTCCAAAATGTGATCTTCTCCTCCTCCTTGTTTCTTCCTCTCGGGACATTCCCAAGACATATGCCTTGTCTTTCCACATGCATATCATCTTACCTCTCCTCCTCTTCGTCTTCCTCTTCCTCAAGGAAAAGAATTTATGCCCCCATATTGCCTCCCTCTCGAGCTTCCTCCTCTATTTGTAGGACTGTGGGAATTTTCAGTCTCAGTTCTAGGCTTTTGGGACTTGTCATGGATAATCCCCTTACCTATGTGTGCTATCTTTTCTCTATTATGTTGTCTTTGCCTCCTATCCAATTTAGTCCTTGCTTTCAATGAAACCTTATAAGCATCCTCTACTGTAATCATGGTCATCATGTTGATTTCATCCTGAATTTTGTACCTTGGGAAATTTATATACCTAGCAACCATTTCTTCATCGCTTTCATGATGACCAGCTCTAATGTTCAACATATAAAATTATTATGTGTATTCTTTCACTATCAAGCCTTTCTATCTCAGGTTCTGTAATATCCTGAACAACTTTATCTGATAATCTTTGGGTATGAATTTATCCTTTAGATTGACTACCATTATATCCCAGCTCTTAAGTTTTTGTTTGCCTTTGCTTCTTCTGTCAGCCTGCAATTCATCCCATCATAGTGTTGCATGTCCTTTTATCCTTGTGACGGCATGCTTTACATTCTTTTCATCATATACCTCCTTATAGTCAAAGTATTTTCCCATCGCTCTTATCTAATCCAACAACTCTTCCACAACCAAGTTTCCTTCATACATTGGGATTTCCATTTTGGAATTGACTCACATTTTTACAACATCTCTCAGTGGGAATTCTTATTCAACATCTTCTCGTGCAACTCTTTCAGCCTCCATTTCTTCACTCTAAGCCTCATTGATGTCACCTGCATTTGGTGCTCTTCTATGTGCATTCTCCATGGCGTCTAGCCTTGCAGAGAGTCTCCTCATTTCCTCCTCCATTGCTAGATTTTCCACAGGTTTGTCCCTATTTATTCTTAGCGACATTGTGTTGGTTTATCATCTTACAAAGATAAAGTTTTAGCTATGATACCACTTGGTACAAACCCCCACCCTCACTTGGGGTCCACTAAAATCCCAGTCTAATGATATTTGAGTTACCAGAGCTGGATTAGCTCACAAGGTCTCTTTGGACCTTTTAGTTTTGGGTTTGACAGGTCCTTTCTTGTAATTTTGGGCTAAAAACCCTTTTTGGTAGGCTCCTACTAATCATGCACTACCTTTTCATTACCCCGAGCTCAAGACTACGGGATTACTTGTTGTTTTATGCCCAATTTGATACTTTGGGACATTAGCATTACGGGCATCTTCTAATAGACACACCTCGCAATCCTCCCAGAACACAACTTCACGGAGTATTAAAATCTTGTTGGGATCGATGATTTTGGAGAGATCATAGGTGGATGGTATAGATCCCTTCGAGATTTTGGGGCTTCAGGGAGTTTCATGTCGTCAAGTATTACATACTTCCGAGCATCGGTGTAGAGGAGTGGATCTCCACCCTCCATGTGTCTCGTCTGAGATTGACAGCTAGCAATGCTTCGACCTCCGGGCTTCCAGGCATCTTAGCACTCTCTTCCCCTTGAAACCTCCAAACCATCAATCCTACAGAGTCTCTAATCTGGTAAAAACTATCCTATGGACCAATGGTACCGATGGAATATAGGACTTCGGTCTCAGAGATTCCTTCCTCCACTCCTCCCAAAGACTACTCCTCCAACCGACAAAGTAGCGAAGGGATAGATCTATTGCCACGTGTCACCAAATCCGATGATTCGGATGGGTTTCATACCTCTAGGCATTCGGGTATTGGATTCTCCTCCCCACTTGAACTTTTCATGATCTCCCCAGTTCTGATATTTGTCAGATCTCCAATAGCCTCTAGAAACAGATATTGTTCATTGACTAGGGAAACTCAAAGCAACTCCCTCCATTTTCTTATCTTGACCGCTATCTCTCCTGAGCTTTGTCTGCTTGGGTTGATTCCTCCTCTGGGCACTCTCAAACCTCTAGAATTAGATAATTGACTAAGTCTCTCCCACTGCACTCTAATATATGTTATCCCTCCTGAGCTTGAAATTTTTTAAAAGGGAATTGATCCTTTACGTCCACCTGGCATTTCTCTTACACTTGGATATTTGAATGCTTCCCCTTTGTCTTAAAGGGATTCAACCACTTTGTAGAGTGACGACCCTTTTTCACTCCCTGCAATGGAATTTATACAAAGAAAAATACCCTCTAAGGAGTATATGCATGCACTCCTTGCATAGTCTCTACAAAACACCTCTATCCCTCCTGAGCTTGAATTTTTTTTTCCTAACTCTTGGTTTGCGCACTCCTTGTGTGGGCACTGTGTGCTCCTCGACCAAGTGTTTTCGAAGAGAAACAATTGAAACTTATACCAAGTTGATTAGTTCATTCATGTAACACATAATACATGAAATATATGCATGAACAAGTAAACAAAAACAATGACAGAAAACTCTATTAGCACCAATATTGTTTTTAGTGCCTGACCATCATCCAACATCTCCAAGGGCCAGTTTCAAAAGGAAGCTTTATCATTTCTTATCTTCATTTTCATTTGCAACAGTGTGTTGCAAACTTGACTGTGCGTTGTAAACTTCACTATGCGTTGCAAACTCAATTGTGCGCTGCAAACTTCATTGCATGTTGCAAACTCAATTGTGCACTGCAAACTTCACTGGGCGTTGTAAACTCAACTGGAACACATAAAATTGTAATTTCATCATAACTTTTAATGTCGATCCGGTTTCTTCTAAAATCTGGTGTGGAGAAGCACCATATTTCCATTGATTTTTTGACCAAAAATCAAGTTGACCTAGTTCGTCGTTTGAGAGAAACGTTGAAATAATCAACTCCGGGAAAGTTTGCAGTGAATCTTCAAATTGCACTGTAAAATTTAACAGTATGATAAATCCGAGTTGTAGGAGGGCTTCCACCTGTTTGAGGAGGTTCGAATGGGTTTTCAGAGGTCATTTAGACACCAAGGGACACTTGTACCTAAGATTCAGCTCCACTAAATATCCATGCAATGAGCTAGTTGCAGTTGCATTTATTCTAAAAGACAGTTTCCAAGAATCAAGGAATTAGTTGGATTTTCTGTTTGCCACATATCTCTAAGGCATAGAATCCAATGCATGGAGTAGGATACGACATCCTAGAGATATTATTGATGTAATTTTCTATTTAATCATTGAGAGGACTCGAAATAGATAAGGGAGAGAGTTAGGGGAGAGCTTGAGGTAGTTTAGTTGTGTATGCTTCTTTGTAATCATGTTGGGCATATCAGAATGTAACATTTATGCCATTAGAGATTCATGAGAGTTGTTACTATCGAATTTTTTTTTCTTTGTTTTACATTTTACATTTGCATCTTGATTGAATAAATTTAAGACATTGAGGATCAATGTTTTTCCATGGTTAGGAGATTCATGAGCTGCAAAGGATTTGTAGTGATTGCCTTCTTTCATGATTTATGTTCAAGTATTATTTTTATTCATTTTTCAAAGAGGATCATTGCTTGATGAATATTTCTTCTTAGTGTTATCTACTTCATTCTTCTGTTCATCATTATATATCCCTTTTTTCTGGTAGGAAACTTGATTTCCTTTGATCTGTAGAATGTTATGACTCCATGCCCAATGGAATGTCTCTGCAGAAAGTCTGTTGCTCTCTTTCTTGCTCTCTCTTGCTAATCCACCAACTTTAAAATTGATTTAATTATTCAAATCTTGATGGGTATTAGTATTACACCTACAACAGTCTAGGTGTGACTTCTAATGCTAACAAACTCATTCAAGTGATTCACTTAGGGATAAATAAACAACACCTTTGAGGAATATCCTTCTCATATATTTAGTAGAATGCATATACATAGTTCTTACAAAATCTTATATGCTTCTCCTCTCTATGTCTTAGTGACAATAACTCAACAACCACCCCAAATAAAACAAGAAAAAAAAATTATAAGCGTGAAGGGGCATCTCGATCATTCCCTGCTTCCTACCTATTGCTCTCCTATCATAATAAATGAACATTTACAAAGAAGATACAAGCTAAGATCGAAATCTATACAATCTATCCATACATTAAAGATATTTTGATCTGTTAATATCTTTTGGGGATGGGACCCTCCTCCAAACATTCATTACTCCCTCTTTCTAATTTCAAAATTCAAAAAGGCGCTTTCCTCCTTTGGAAATCTGAATCAGCTTCTCAGTGTGCTGGATGATGTGTTGTCCTTTAGCCTATCTTCTTTTTAATGTTGAAGGTGATGCTCCTGCATCATGAAGGTTTCTGGGAATGGCTCAAGAAATATTCTTTGAGGTCTTTTATGTGGGAACATTGGTCCTTGAGGATCCCAATAGTTGAATTGATGGAGCTAATGTTGGTAGTGAGATGCTTTATGTCATCCTTGTGATGATGGTTGTTAAAAATCAAGGCATTGAGTTCTTAGGCTCATGTGGTATTCATTTTGACAAAGGAGCAGACAAATGGTATAGGGGAATCAAAAGGGGTCTGGAGGGGTGGGTGGGACCATGGAGAAAAAAGGGTGTCAAATGATAGGCACCAATGTGATCAGGGAAAAAAGGGGGATCCAAAGGGATAGGATCCTGATAAGGGTGGCGGAGATGGGTCAGGTCCACAAAAACAAATTGTGTTAAAAATGAGAGGTATCACTGGAATTAGGTTGAAGAGAGGAACCCAGTGGGATTAGTCCCAAATGAGTGTGTCGACGAGATCAATAATATTGTAGTGAGGAAATTGCCAAATGCTTAACATGAATAAATGTGTAGTAATTTCACAACCATAATGCATAAGGCGCAGTTGCAGGACAATAGATCTTGTTTGTTCTATTTTTGTTTTCGTCCCCAGGGGTATGATATTCAGGGTTTCAATAGACAAGGGTTTTCCCTATGCTATAACTCTCTGATTTACATGCGGGGTCCAATAGTAGTACTCGACCCAATATCTTAGGGAACCAACTAAGGAGGATAGACCACACCCTTAGCCGTACTACCCGAATACCCATGTACTAGAGAGTATCTCCATGAGAGTTGTTCTCGGTGGCATTATAGCAGTCAGGCGACTGATCAGTTTATCTATGGAGGGCTTCAGGAAATCTAGGCCAATCTGTATATATGTGTTCTCTGATGCACTAGAAATTGAAGGGGTACCAACAGAGGTTACAAGGGTGGCCAACAAATGTGCACTTAAATACCTCTTGTAACTCCTACATGTATGAATCCCCGACTGCAGCTTTATGCGCGTAATGAGAAAACTTTGTATCTTTAAGACACCAGAATACGTCTCTACCATGAAAAATTTAACCCACAATTTTCTACTGAGGAAGGTGCTCTGATAGCACTTGTAGTATTCCAGATATAAAATAGTATGCAGAACAAAAATATTTTAGCTAGAAATGGCAAATAAACAATTATATAACCATAACAATATCGGAATAATACTAGAACAATACAAGAATAACACTAGAATGAGCACTTTGATTACTGATAGCAATGTTCACTTTCCTATTCGAGGGGGAAACCTCCAGCAGACCATAGATATATTACAATAATATCCAATATAATATTTTCCATACCTTCTACTTCTATTTATACTAAATCTATCTATCCAAAAGAGCAATCTAGAGGAAGATCCTTCTAGAAGCGAAAGCTTCTATTAGATCTTCTTACATTTGAATTTTTCTTCCTTATTGCTAGGACTTATTAATATTGACCTTTATTACATGGAATTATATTATTCTACCTACATGAGGGGTTAGGGAAGTTAGGTCCTTAATAAGTTATTTAAAGTTTTTTACCATTGTAATAAAAAATATTCAAATCTATATTTAGAGGACACTCGATTAAAATTCTTTATTTTCTCCAAAACTATATAATAGAATATTAAAAAGATATATATTTATTTTATTTGGTAAGTAGTAATGAGTGTGTGAAAAAGATTGAGAAGCATATAGTAAGAAAATTAAATACTAGATAAAGAAATATACTTATTTTATACTTATTTTATTTGGTGGTTAGCTAGAATAGAGGCAAGTTTGCTGAAAAAAACACGTGTTGTTTTCATTGTTAGTTTAAAAACTAAGAGAATCAACCTCTAGGATTTACAATTTTTATATATGGGGTCAAAATTTAAGAAAGAGATGAATGTACTCGTTACAATAACTTAATTTGTGGTTAGGGTTACAACCTATAACCCTAACCATTAAAGGAATTTTGAGGTGAAAAAAGTGTATCAAATAACAAAATGTAGTGTCAAACTCAACTTTATAAGAACCAATTACGATTTAGAATATGACATTATCCCCTCACAATAACTAAGTATTGTTTGAGTTAAAGATACAACATTCTCAATGATGGATGAAAACCCATAATAGTGATTTGAAAAAAATACCCATAATAAAAAAAATTATATCAATTTTGAATATAATATAAATATCCGTAAATTACTCTTAAATTATTTTACTTTTGAATATATATATAAATATAAAATAAAATATTGATTCAAATAATAAATAATTATATTTAGAATTTAAATTAAAAAATATAATAAAATAAATCGAATTTAAAATAAATAATCATGTCACTTCATTCATTCATTCACACACACACATACATATATATATATATATATATATATATATATATATATATATATAAATTTTAAAAGATATATATGTTATTACTTGAAATAGGTTAATATTGCATTGAATGCAATATATATAGTAATGTCTTATATATTATATATATATAGTATTTACATGGGTTCTATATATTATGTTTTACATGTAATATTATATAATGTGTTATATATTATAGGTTGGTATGGTTCACCTCTATTATATATAATATATAATTTATAATATATTATAAATTATATGTTGGTTTGGTTCAAATATATTATATATAATATATAAGATTAATAGGTTTCTATATATTATGTTTTATATGTAATATTATATAATGTGTTATATATTATAGGTTGGTATGGTTCACCTCTACTATATATAATATATATTTATAATATATTATAAATTATATGTTGGTTTGGTTCAAATATATTATATATAAGATTAATATTGCATTGAATGCCTTGTATATAGCAATGTCTTATATATTATATATATAGTATTTAAATGGTTTCTATATATTATGTTTATGTTTTATATGTAATATTATATAATATCATATATTATACATTGGTTTGGTTTGATTCACTTGTATTATATATAATATATATTAATAATATGTTATACATTATCTATTATATTATATGTTATATATTATGTTATATATATATGTTAATTATTATTTTATATATATATTATAATTTTTTTTTGTTTTTATTTTTTTTACTTAGAATAATCTTTGTAGTTTTTCAGGATTTTTCTGCGGTTTGTTTTGAACGAGAATACTATTTCTATGTGGTTTTGAAATTATCTTTATGTCATTTTGAACAGGAATAATATTTATCCACGGTTTTGAATTTGAATGGACATAATACTTCTCTGCAGTTTTGAAGGGGAATACTACTTCTCTATGGAAATTATTTTTGGCTTCTTCAAAAGGTTGAGCAATTGGACATTTGAAATGAGGTGAGTCACTTTTTACTTTGTTTCAATTTTAATTTTACGTCGATCCATAATAATAATTGTTACATCTTTTTTCTCTTCTTTTCAGTATGAGCACTCCACCGCCTATTCCAAAAACACAACCAAACAAGGGGAGGCACCCCAAAATCACCCTAGAGATCCTTTACAATTATATGGAATCAATAGAAAAAAGAAGAGAAGAGAGAGATGCCAAAATCCAAATAGAGTTATAAACATTAGAAAAAAGGAGTGAAGAAAGAGATGTAAAACTCCAAATAGAGCTAGAGGCAATGATTGATAAAAAAATTAAAGATACCATCCAAACTCAAATAGAGGATAGATTCTTAGGGTTCAAGAGTGAATTGCAAACAATGAAGATAGAATTCAAGCAATGGAAAAACATAAAAAATCAACCCAAGAAGGAGGAGTTGACGAAAACCACAACTTGAGAAATAGGATTAAAGAGCTAGAAGAAAAACTAACCAACAATTTGACCCTCAGTAATATGGAAAACAAATTGGATATCAAACCCATCAAAGAGGAAATGAATAAGC
>JASDQU010507193.1:7088-22016 GCA_032191745.1 Picea mariana
TATATATATATATCATTACAACATTATTTATTTATTTTATTTAGTCACAAGGTGTATATGAGAATACAAGAAGAAATGTTTAAGATGTTGAATGAAGAGGGTTGGGATGATGTTAAGCTCAACTATCTAGAGTCAAGCTCTACAATAGTATTAAACCAATTTTTTGTTGCATTTAAAAAGGTATGTTGATTTATTACATTCATATTATTCTTTTGTAGATTAATTTATTTTTATTTTATTAGTTATAGATTTATAACTATACGTTTGTTTGTTTCATTAAAGATTCCAAAGAAGAATGCAGATGGAGTACCTGAAACCTTCAAATGTTTTATTCAAAAAACCAAGTTTGAAAGAGAAAGAAGGAGGTTGTTTGAACTGTTGAACTTGATGACACCCTTGATCACTATATTTGGAATGGGCTCGACACTGTTCAGTATAAAGTGATATTAGGTGATTGTGAACAAATTGCAAATACTGTTCCTAAAAAAGAATACTCCCTAGTTATTGTGTATATCCCTCATGGTTATAATATCCAAAACATTGGATATGATACTAAGCCTTATACTTACCAAACTTTTAATAAAGTGGTTATGGGATTTATGGAAGTCACAACATCACCATTTTGGAGATTTCTAGTTTTTCATTCAGACACAACAAAGATTAGTATAATCAAGCTTCAAGGGAAAAGAAAAGACAAGGATGCAACTTATTTGGTAAGATATTGAAAGTGTATTTTAGCGATTAAGATTAGAAATCAATTTTATTAATTCACAAGTTAATTGAATTTGCACTTATTCGTGTTACAGACACAAGCCTAATATTCAAAGCTCCAATAGAGAACCATTTACACATGATATTGAGAGTATACATCTTGCAACCTAGATAAAAGATGATTCTTATAATTCTATTATTGTCAATGTAAAGGATGGAGGGAAGCCAAGTAGTTTATTGGTTTACAATGTTGTGGTTAGAAATCTAACATATGAGGAAAAGGATTTGAAAGGAGAGATGGTTAACATTTATCAAAAAACCACAAACATTAATTAATTATCTTATAGATACATTTTCAAATGAGAGAGATTGGGTTTTGGATTTGTTCTCAGGTTCAGGTAAGAATTATGATCTAACATTTATAAAATCATACTTCAATCTTTATTATTTCTAAGTTATGTTTCTTACATTATTTAAGTTAATTATTTATTTTATATTTGGTGATTAGGTACAACACTAGCGTGTTGCTTACAGAAAGGAAGAAATTGCATAGCCATTAAAATTGACCCACTACAATATGGTTTTATTCAACAAAGAATTAATGTTATTCCATCTCTTCCAGATGAAATGCAAGAAGTTGGTTTGAGGAAATGATATTTTAATGAATCAAAGGTGGCAAAAACGTCAAAGGAACCTCAAGTACCATTAGGAGGATTGATTAGAAATTATCACTTTGGAGAACTTACAGATATCAAATACCTAATGGAAGAGCAAAATGACACAATGAAAGCACAAAATGATGTCCAAGAAGATGATTGTGTCTGTTGAGAATGATGAATTTGGGATATATGATATTGTTGATTAGTTTTAAGATGCCCTTGAAAACAATGTTCAATTTTGCAAACTTTTGATGAGCTATAACTGTAATGTTTTGACTTTCAAATTTTAAAATAAGAATGAAAATGTATGTATTGTTGCTTTATGATGAATCTTTTTTATTATTTTCTTTTTACTTTTATTTGTATGTGAATCACTATACTAGGGAAAATGACATTAAATGTTGTCATTTTTTTACTTCAAATGTATAAAAATATGCAAAATATTGTTAATTAAAAAAAAAATCACTTTTTTTTGTTCAATTATGTCCATAAAATGTTTTATTTGACATGTTATTTTAAACGGATAAGTACCAAAATGTATAGCTTTTTTTATTATATATGGCTTTAAAATGTATATTTTTTTGCTAAATATTTAAAAACAGTCTTATTTAACTACAATTATTTTCTATGTATTGAAGTAAAGGTAAACAATGTGTTAAAAATGATATTTTCCACTATATTTAAAAAGTATGGAACCATAAATTAATTAAGGAGACAAATATATGAAAAAACTTAATTTCAAAAAAGTAAATGGTTAGAACATTTTTAACATTAAAAGAARCATGGAAAAATGATTAAAAACACTRTTGAAATAAAACAAATTAGAAAAAATTGAAAATAGATGAAAAAAACACCGTTAAAAAAATAGAAAAACTTGAAAATAGATGAAAAAAACACCGTTAAAAAAATAGAAAAACTTGAAAATAGATAATAAAAAAATTAAACATTTAAAAAATAATGTGGATACATTATGGACAAGAATATTTAAAATCAAAAAACAACTTAAAAGGGGAGGGGGGGTGCTACCAGTAACACAACTTTTCAAAACAAGGTAAAAAATGTGACCCCCAAAAAAATGAGAACTCTGTAGAGTTCTCATTAAGTTGGTAATTGTGTTAAGAGTGAGATGAATATTGTAAAGGGTTTCTATATAGCCTCTTTGTTATAAGAGTGAGATAGATCTTATAAATATTTCCAAGTCTTTCGACAACAGTGTAGACAATTGTATTGTCTTGTTATCAGCTAAGTACTATATATGGATCGAATTGTCTAAGTTAACATTCTTATTCTGAAGAACCAAAAGCGAAGGAACATAAGGATGCAGGCAGTTGGAGCATGTAGATTGAAAGCAAGAAGAGCATCGAAGTAATGTAAATTTTCCTAGAGATGGTAAAGGAGAAATAATCTTCTTTGTAAAGAAATAAGAGGTATATACTCTTAAAGATGCATGTTATAAACATCTCCAATATATTATGTCAGATTCATGTAGATGTATATCTTGAGCAGAAGCAGTTCAGACAAGTACATATGTATACAAAGAACATGTTCAGAATTGTTTTTGAGGAAGGAAAGAGGAAATGGACAGGGAATTCATTCAAAGACTCCTACAGATACATCAACAATACATGAATAGAGAGTCCAAAAGGGAAAAGCATAAAACAACATTCGACTTGGTTTCATGATTGATCGAGATAAACTATCTTCAGCAGAAGGATATGGGAGTGGATGTTGAAATGCATGATTCAGATTTGGATATTATAGAGAGTCAATGAGCAGACTTTTGTTATGGAGAAACAATGAGCCACAACCGGAGTTATATTATATTAGCGCTAGTGTCAGAGGCCAGAGTCAGAGTCATATTCCAGAGAAGAAAACATAAGTGCATTCATCAGATCCAATATCCTAGAATGACAAATCCAAAATGAAGAATTAGTCCCAGAATATTCAACAAGGTGGAAGAGTGAAGAAGCTTCATCATCACTAAGTTACTGAGTAAGAGCATATCAGTAAGGTGTAAGAGTGAGTAAGATTTATCCTCACTAAGTTTTTGAAATATTTATACTTTTGGAGGACCAAAATTTCTTCAGTGGGAAGGTGTGATCCAAGAGGATCCAAGAATGGTCACAGAGGTCTAGGAGGATCTGGAACACTCATAGAAGTTTATGAGGATCTAGAAAAGATTAAAAAAAAATTTGTCTCAAATTCTCTTGAAAACTAAATCATTGCATAGAGATTGACGATAGCTTTCCAACAGTGCAAAAATCACCTCAAACGAAGCTCGTATGCAAAAGATATGGCTGGTCAAAGTTGTGGTCAAATAGGGAAAAAAAATCAAAAGTCAAAGGGTCAAAAGTAACACATGTCACCACTGAAAGGGTGACATGTGGCACAATTGTACAGGTCATACGGTGTTGACATGGAAACACCCCCAAGGTTCCACGTGGCACACTGTGCGTTTGACTGGGCATGGTGACTTGGCATTCGTATGGCACAGGTGGACCAATTGTGTGTTGACACATGGAAATAATAGACCAATGAGAGGCTTCCACGTGGCAGCCTCCCATTGGCCATTTATGGATAAGGTTATTCAAAATTTTGTTGGAAGTCTGGAGGATCGAACCCATGACCTCGCATAACCTTAAGCAAAAGACCTTACCATTACACCATGCACATGAGACTTAACCATATAAGGTGATAATTGTATTTAAGTTTTGGTAAAAGTTCATTTGGTGGACAAAGGGTTTAGGATAAAGCCCTTGATCCATGTTTTATTGGAGTTCCATGTAACCAAATCCCTATATTCTCACGAGTGTTTAAACCATATGCCACTGATATAACAAAACAACACGCAACAACCAACGATCGGTAAGGATTGAACCCATGACCTGCCTCATAATATACCAACGATTTAACCAATGTTCCATTGGCACCTCATGTTACAGGCTTCCTCCCAAAATGAAATTAAGTTGCCAAAGTTATCGCCTGGAGGTTGGGCCCGCGGCCTATTTAATGGGTGCACAGACTAAGGTCTACACACATTCCCAGGTCAACACATATCCCAAGGAGGAGTGGATGGATCTCGAGAGAGGGTGTGGTACAAATGCATAGTTTTGCATGCCAAGAGAAGAGTCAATGGTGTGTCTCGATTTACGTGTCATGAGGTACTTTTCCCAAACATAGGCTTGCTTACACTCATTTTTCTCGTTTTCTCAAGAGGAATACGATGGTGATGTTATTTTTGTGCTAAGATGTTTTCTATGAAAGTATTAGTCCATATTGTCATTAATGAGTGCCATAGTGCATCTTTTGGCGTGTAAAGAGGGTTAAATTGAACCAGTTCAGAATATGGTTGACTTACTACTCATTTTTCTCATAATTTCACAAGGAAATCAATGGTAAACTTTATTTTTGAGTTTGAATAGCGGAATTGAAAAGATTCCTTCAAACTGGCTTTGTAAGTCCATGTTGTTGTGTAGTTTGACATTTTGAGATGATGAAAAGTAGTCTCACTGTTTGAAGAGAATTCAGAGTTGAAGTAAATTATGACATCAATATTGTATAATTTGAGTTATTTTATTTTCTGATGTGTCATCTCATTATTCTTCAAGGTAATCATCATTTAATGAGATTTTGGATAATAAGAACATCATCATTTTTCTGCAAATCACCTCAATACGATTAAGAATTATTCCAAATCAAATTATATGCTAAATGGATTTTTAAAGATTAAATTCGTATATAAGGATTTTCGGATCACCAAGGGCATTCATTAGGGGCGAGGGTGATAGTAAGATCCAATCCTTTAGGGGTTTTGGGGGGTGTTGTAAGACCAAGATGTATCTCCACAACACTTTGGTTGATTAGTTGGATGCTTTATCTTTATGTTAATATTTAAGTTGTGTGATATATCATTTGGCTTCTGTGTCCTTATCCTTCATTGAGCTTGAGCCTTTCTTGAGGGATAGTGCCTAGCTAAGGTATCTACATTGGTTGGGTGGATCAACCCTTGGGTGTGATTTCCCCACTTGGTTAATTGTATATTCGAGGACTATTGGGTTGGAGTAGTTTTTGGAATTCATCAAGACGAATGGGCGACAAGTATTTTGAATTATAATTTCCATTGCTACAAATATATGCTTGATTATTTATGGATTGCAACTTGTTTGCTTTGTCAATTAGTTAGATTGATTAGATAACATCCTAATTGGATTATGTTGGGAGTATGAATTGGTTATGATTACTTAACTATAAGTCTACAATTAGAAAAGAAAAAAAAATACATGTAGTTAACACCCTCCTAGGAAGGAATGTTGTTACAAACGAGTATCAAAGCATATAGATCCTACAAGTGGGAACCTCTAGGAGGAAGAGAGGATTAATTTAATTGAAATATGACACATAGAAGGGGATCCCTTGATCTTGAGTGAGGTACACTTGAGGATGTACCCCGATCATAAGAAAAAACATTATTTTTTAATTAATTAAGCTTGTCACTTAGATTATTTTCTTTCTTTCCCTTTGAAAATTCGTAAAGTCTCTTATTTTATTATTTTCCTCAATTATACATTTCTCTAATATTTTCCACACCCCCACCCTCATATACATTTCTCTCATATTTTTCCCACCCCCACCCTCATATATGTAATACATTTATCTAAAATAGGTCTAATATTTTCCACACCCCCACCCTCATATATATGAGGGTGGCAGTGGGGCAATATTTGAGAAATGTATTATACATTTCTCTAATATTTGCCCCACATAATACATTATAATAAATGTATAATACATTTTGAGAAAATATTAGAGAAATATATAATACATTTCTCTAATATGAGGGTGGGGGTGATATTAGAAAAATGTATTATGTGGGGCAAATATTAGAGAAATGTCCTCATATATGAGGGTGGGGGTGGGGAAAATATTAGAGAAATGTATTATACATTTCTATAATATTTTCCCCACCCCCACCTTCATATTATACGTTTCTCTAATATTTTCCCCGCTATGAGGGTGGGGGTATGAGGGTGCGGGTGGAGAAAATATTAGAGAAATGTATAATACATTTCTCTAATATTTGCCCCACCCTCACCCTATACATTTCTCTAATATTTGCCTCACCCCCACCCTCATATATTAGAGATATGTATTATACATTTCTTTAATATTTTTCCCACCCCCACTCTCATATATGAGGACATTTCTCTAATATTTGCCCCACATAATACATTTCTCTAATATTTGCCCCAGCCCACCCTCATATATGAGGACATTTCTCTAATATTTTCCCCACCCTTATACATTTATCTAATATTTTCTGCAGCCACCCCCACCCTCATATATCAACGTGGTGGTGGGGAAAATATTAGAAAAATGTATAATGCAAATATTAGAAAAATGTTGAGGGTGAGGGTGGGGGTGGAGCAAATATTAGAGAAATGTATTATACATTTCTCTAATATTTTCCCCACCCTCACCCTCATATTTCTCTAATATATGGAGGTGGAGCAAATATTAGAGAAATGTATGAGGGTGGGGGTGTGGAAAATATTAGAGAAATGTATAATGCATATGAGGGTGGGGAAAATATTAGACCCATTTTACACCTCAAAATTTTTCTAATGTATATTTCAATTTGATTGATCATTATTGGTTTAACCCTTTTATATTAACAAGATATAAGAATCTATGCATTTCATTTAAAAAGAATAAATGGAAGATCACTAAAGTGTTCAAAAGTGTGGTTTTTAAACAAAATTTCACAAGCTTTAACATTTCTATATAATAAGCTTACTACTTAAAAAATTGAGCCTCTCCTAATCATATTTAATCATATTACATTGAAATAGATACATGCTACCTAATCATAGAATATAATGTAGAGACAAGCTAAATGTGTATTAAAGTGGTTTAAAAAAAGGTCAGCAATGGTGTTCTTCCAACATAACCACCTTAAGACATCACTAAATACCCTATATCTCTTTTAGTTCTAGGACTTCAACAAGTTTAAGTGCACATTTTTAGAAATGACTTTGCAATATAAGCATAGTAGAAGGTTAACGTGGTTTTGATATCCATTTTTTTTTTGTTTTTTCTTCTAAAGTGTAATGATTGATTTCCATTTGTTTATAATAGGAAAAAATCCAATTATCCTTTCTAAAAATGTTTCAATTACTACAAGAAAATTAGATTCATAATTTCTAATTATACACATGTAAAATTAAGTTTCTACTTAATTAAACAAGAAATCTCTTAAAAGTTTATTTCAAGAATGACTTAAAACTCATTTTGTAAAATTAAAAAACCATTGCCAAAACAAAGATCGGAAAAACTCTTAACTTGAAAAACATTTTCAAATTTCCTTCAACATATTTTTTTGTTTTGTTTTTTCAAATTACCTTCCACATATTTTTGTGTTGTTACTGGCGACTACTATATGACTAGATATTCTATTTCTATTCTTTTGTAACCCTTATTTACCACTCCATACAATAAAGAAGTCTAAAAACCGCACATAATTGTGAAGTTTATTAATTTTCTTAAAGGAAATATTGAAGTTTATTCTATGGTATATGCCATTGATACTAGTTGGTGTCTTTGTCACCATTCACCATTCTACCAAGTTAAGTTTATTCATCTTTTATGACACAAGGATAGAGCATTCTTAACGAGTATAAGAAATCAATTTCAAATTTGAAATTTGGGTTATAGATTTATGTGATTTTAATTTTCAATATTTATCGAAAAAACAATATTAGTGTTCATAGTATTAGTGTTTTCAGTTGATGTTTCGGATTCTAAAATCGAATCCATATTTAGAACAAAGTGTTTATGGTAGACTTTTCGAATCCCAAAACGTCGACCCTAAAAACAAATATGGATCCTTGGAGAAGTCGTGAAAACTTCAAATTTGATTTTTGAGTGACTTTGTCATCATTAGAGGAAGTCATAATTATTTATGTGTTGTTGGGCAGCGGAAGCAAAATAGAGCACTAAAACCAGAGCATACATGAGATAGATTAAACACGCATGAAACCAAGAAAAATAAACACACTCTTGACACGGTGATTTATGTGGAAACCCAACTCGGGTAAAAACCACGGGCAATGATTATCAATCTTTTGTTATTCAATGGAAAACTACAATAGCCTTCATTGGCATACAATCATCCTCTCCTCACACACTCCTTGCTCTCTAGCTCGATTGTGTATCTACCTCTATGGGTATGCTCGTATATATAACATCTATCACATAGTTACAGAGACTAATCATGAATCGATCACATTGTTACACGAACAGTTCATAAGTAGTTGGCATGCATGCGTGTGTGCGTGTGTGTCTACATCTGCATGTGACCGCATGAGAAAATCAGTTGGCATGTTTCCAACAATATCCACCTTGACAACAATTTACCTGATATATCATGCCCTTAATTAATTCATCCATCACCTTTCATGCAAGAGAAGCCAAACACCATCACAGCTCTGCAACTTCTATAACAATACCGTTATGTGAACATGCCTGCATGATTCACTCCAGCATGGACCATTCTGTCTCCATCAGTAACCTGTCTAATAGACCAATGCGCTTGTCCAAATCTCATGAATTATAACCACAGACCAAATCACTGCAACCACTATAGGTGATACTTGTGCTTATGTGTTTGAAGCACCCATTTCCATGCTCCTGACCTGGTTTTGTCATGTGTCGACTAACAACACCAACTGCATGTGAAATGTTGACCATTTCTCCATCGCAATCATCAAACTTCCTACTAGCATATAATACTCGAGACATATAACCCTTTTCTTCTTCATCAATTAGGACATAAACCTGAAGAGAATTTACAATGGAAATCCAAAGGGATTTTACCAGTTTCACATTATTCATACTGAATTTCCGGAGTATCTTCACCACATACTTCTTTTGTGATAACCAAGCTTACCATATTTCTTGTTTATATGTATTTCCATGCCCAAGATTTATTTTTGCTGCTCCCAAATCCTCCATAACAAACGTCCTAACCAATTGAGCCAACCTGTTGATCTCAACCATGCATGTGCTTGCAACAAGCATAACATATAACACCAAGATAATGAATATACCTTAAACACAATGGTTATACTCACTTCTTGTAAAATTTGGCTCACCGTGAAGGAATCAAACATCTTGTACCATTTGCCTAGCATGCTTCAGGCCATACAATGATTTTTGAGTTTGCAAACAAATCTCCTGTTGTGATTCTACACTAATCGTTCTGGTTGTTCCATATACATCCCCTTATAAAAGGATATTCATCAAACACTGCATCTTTGTCCATGATGATTATGTGGGTAATAGGATCCCACAGTATGCACCCCTTAACATCATCACCATATCAAAGATCTACCTGTTTGATCTGGGTCCTACTTAGAAAGATGATAAAAAACCATAAGCATCACAACCGAATACTTTCACATTTGAGTAATTACCAGATGACTTGTTCATACCTCTTCCTGAATCTTCCTATCTTTTGCAACTGATGGTGACCGAGTTACCAGATAGCACAACCGCTTCTGTCCACAACTATTGATGCAACTTGGCATTACTGAACATGCATATTCGATCCCAACTTCCTTGCAATACTTTCCAAGGTCCATTGATATGAACTTACCTTCATCATATATTCTCAAACACTTGATTGACCTGCCAACACATTAGCCTTTCTATAGACCCACCTTTCTAAACTGGACACACTACTCCACCTCGAACTTTGCATTCGAACAACTTTGACCAAATCTGGCCAAACCGACCAAGTAAGCCTTCACTGCTTACCTCCAGGGCCATTTACAATGAAGTTCACCAAGCCTTTTATAGGCTTCATTACATGCAATCCATGGACACAATACCACGGGATACCCAAAACACATGGACCCGAAAAACCACATGCTTTGACCTAAAAACATATTTAACATACATATGCCCCCCACATATTCAATCTACCTAAATCTACATCTAGACTTTTCATAGGTGACCTGATAAACCAGGGGTACGCATGCCTATTTAGGTCTTACATACATATGCCCATTTACATGCAATCAATAATTTCTGCAACTCTAAAGTAAATACATTTTTTTTTTCTTTTATTATTATTTCACAGTGACTCAACCATCACCGCCATGCACCTTCTATGCGAACATAGGTGGTGAGACACAACAGACAAACAAAACTTCATCAACCATACCTGTAGCTGAATTTGCTTCTATTGTGGAGTCCTCTCTGGATGCTCGTTGTCTTTTCCAACAATCCTTCTTGAGATGCCCAGATTTTCCACAAAACCAACATTTTTCCTTAGTCTTACGGTCTTTTGATGTAGACCTGGTTGTACCTTTCTGATCTTGCCCTCCTTCTGTAGATCAACCTCTGACCACCATTGCTTCTTCTGTTGAGGTTTCTTTATCGGATGTTTTCCTCATCTCCTCAGACAAAAAAACTCCCACAACGGTGTCATAGTCAATGGCATATGTTGTGTTAAACCACACAGTTGTAACCAGATGATCCCAAGACTTAGGAAATAAACACAGTAGTGTAACCTCCTTGTCCTCATCTTCGAACTTTAATTCCATATTAGTTAATTGACAAATCAGAATATTGAATACATTCAAGTAATAAGTAATTTGCGTACCTTCTTTCATTCACAAGTTGTACAACTGCCTCTTCAAGAAGATTATGTTTGACAAGTTCTTTGTCATATACAAACTCTCCAGTTTGGTCCACAAACCTATTGTTGTCTCCTCTTTAGCGATGTTAAACAATACATCATCTGTCAAACACAAACAAATAGTACTGAGGGCTCTTGCTTCCAGATCCTCCCAGTCCTCATCTGTCATGCTTGCCAGTTTCTTTGACTTTTTAGGCAATACTTTTTGCAATCCTTGTTGCACAAGAAGATCTCGCATCTTAAGCTTCCATAGCGCAAATCTATTCTTACCGTTGAATTTCTCCACCTCAAACTTGAAACTCTGCACTCTTACCATTAGCAGAGAAACTCCATAGACCATTGCTTATAAACCTAAGTTTTTTATATGGAAAAAATAACCTTATAACTCAAGGTTAAACTTAAAATTAATGGATTAACCCAAAACCACAAAAGTTTAACTCTTAAAATAATATAATATTCATATCTTCCCCATAAAAATTGTATATGGCATCCACCTTTTCAAAATATCCACTCACTCCTTTAAGAATGGTTCGAATATGTCCTCCACCTCACGACCATGTTACATGTCATGTGAAAAAAACAAAAAACCTTTAATCTCTAATTGTTTTCATGCCATTCGAATACCATATCCCCATGCGAATTTTGTATGGGAAGATCGGTGCCCCCCTATGGGTGGAAAGGGAGCGCTACTTTGTAAATCAACGCTTCCGTAGTGTGGGTGTCCTAGCGTCGAGTTTGAAATCAACGCTCCTTCACTACGGAGGGGGGAGCATTGATTTGTCAGTGCTATGTGGTGCAGAAATACTGTTTAGGGAGTGTTGATGATCTGCTATTCACTCAATCACGTCTTTAACACTCAATCACGTCTTCTTGAGCTTTCTGGAGACCTGTATGCAATTCTTCTTGGTTCACCTGTGATACCTACTCAATTCGCCTTGACTCTGATACTACTTGTTGGGCAGTGGAAGTAAAACAAAGCACTAAAACTAGAACATACATGAGCTAAATTAAACACGCATGAAACCAAGAAAAACAAACACACTCTTGACACAATGATTTATGTGGAAACCCAACTCGGGAAAAACCACGGACAATGATTATCAGTCTTCTATTATTCAAGTGAGAACTACAATAGCCTTCATAGTCATACAATCATCCTCTCCTCACACACTCCTTGTTCTCTAGCTCGCATTGTGTATCTAACTCTATGGGTATGCTCGTATATATAATGTATATCACTCAGTTACACAGACTGATCATGAATCGATCACATAGTTACATGCACAGTTCATAAGTAGCTGGCATGCATGCACGTGTTACATTCAAAAATATAATTTAGACAACAAACTATTACAATTTCGTCTAGATTTATGTTGTTGAATTCCGACTAAAAAGACCAAACCCGTGTCTTTGTCACAGTTAGAATTAGAGTTAAAGTAAACCTTGAGGCACTAGAATTATACACTGAATCACTCAAATCTAGAATTCCAACAATTTTTGACCAAATTTCAGTATAAATTGATGAAAAATATACCCTTAAAAACTTCAAAAAAATCAAACATTTAAACAAAACTATTTTTTAATAAAATAATAAAATAGATAGATTAAATAAATTAATTTTAAATCTTATTTTTAAATACATATCTTTATCAACTACAATAATAATTAAAAATATTATTAATAAATACATATCTTTATCTTTAAATACATATCTTATTTTTAAAATATAATTAAAAATACAAATTAATTATAATAATAAATAATACACATTCATCATAATAAATAAAATGATAGTAAATAAAACTTAAATGAAAGTAAGGATATAATTCTCCATTCCTTAGATTTCTGTGTTAAAGAACTAGGTTTTTTTGCATGCATGCAGCCATTGAAGCCATGCATGAAGCCATTGATAGCGAAATTTCAATAAACCAACAACAAATTGAATTGGAAAGTATTAAATATTGTTTAAGAAATTTACATCGGTCAAGGATGGATATCCTCCACACTCTATGAGCATTGAAAATTGACCATGACAAAATAAATCAGTGACTTTACACGTAAATAAAAGCCAATCCCACTCGAGATTAGATAGAAAACCGTGTTTTTTTTAGGGGGGGGTTTAGAATCTTCTTTGTAAAACTTGTCGTGGGGTGGAGAGTCAGGGAGTGAATTGGCCCAACCAAATTCCAAACAGAATTGACTAGTTTCCGCTACGAAGGATCCCACGACGTGTTTGACTGAGTGGCACTGCTAATAATTCTAAATACAGCTGCTTTATGTCCCACTCATGCTGTCAGTTCCACTGAAAAGTCTGCAAGATCATGCCTTCCAGTCAATGAAAAGTCTAGAGGCAAGATGATGAAAATCAACTAAAAATTCTCTCATCTATAATCATGCCTTCCAGCTTATGCATTAAGTCAAGTCAAGTTTAGATTTGAAAGGATATTTTCTCATTTAACAAAGAAAAAGTGGAAGATGTGCTTTACACAATCTGTAACAAAGTGTGATGGCCAACATCGATTTTATCTTTGTGTCTTTTGTCAACGAAAGGTACAGGTACACGGTATTGCCACATCGAGTTACACGGTATTTGCACATCGATTGTTGCTTTGGACATGACAAAAGCAAATACATTTCTTCATACACGGTATTGCCACATCGATTGTTGATTTTGACATGACAAAACCAGACGTATCGTATCTCCATCCACAAAGAAAGAAAAAGGTGTCGTTTAGTTGTTCTACTAAATGTTTTTTTCACCGGAATCTCGCGATATAAATTTATAAGAATCACTATTTTTTGTTGTTCAAAATCCATTTCTGAATGCAGAAATGGATTCAACATGCTGAAAAACCTCTAAGGTACTAGGATTATACAAAAATAACCACTCAAATTTACAAATCTAACAATTTCTCACCAGATTAATTTCTCACCAGATTTCGAGTAAATATCCTCGGAAAAATCCTTCATTTCATAGAACGTTTAGCCTACAGCCAAGAAAAAGGCGTTATCTAGTTGTTCTACGAAACGGTTTTTTTCGCCGGAATCCATCAATATAAATTTACACGAATCACTATTTTTTGTTGTTCAAAATCCATTTTTGAATGCAGAAATGGATTCAGCATGCTGAAAAACCACTGAGGCACTCAGATTATACAGAAATAATCACTCAAATCTACGAATCTAACAATTTCTCACCAGATTTCGGGCAAATGTCCCCGAAAAAATCTCTCATTTCGTAGAACATTTAGCCTACGGCCAAGAAAAAGGCGTTGTCTAGTTGTTCTACGAAATGCATTTTTCATCAGAATCCGACGATATAAATTTACACGGATCAGTATTTTTTGTTGTTCAAAATCCATTTCTAAATSCAAAAAATGGATTCAGCACGTTGAAAAACCTCTATGGCACTCGGATTATACATAAATAATCACTCAAATCTACAAATCTAACAATTTTTCACTAAATTTCTAGCAAATGTCCCCGAAAAAATGGGAAACCATGTTTCACATCATTGATGACAAACACATAGTGTTTGAAATGACAACATAGTCCAGTTGAGTAAATTCCACTAACATCTATACATCTTTATGTGGAAATCGAAGTGAAATATCATATTTCCACACCATCAAAGAAAAAGAGTTTAGTACAACCAAAGTATTCTCTTGTCCCACAAAGAAAAATTCGAGCCTCTTTATCATTGCCGAGAAGCTCAACCTTAAAGTAGAGTCAAATTGAGTAATGTAATGTATATATAGAGTCAAGTCGAGTAATGTAAAGTCAATATGATAGGGGAGCAGGGTTGGAATTTGACGGGCAAAATGCACGTGTCAAATATGACCAAACATTTTATTTCTC
>JASDQU010507193.1:51475-71450 GCA_032191745.1 Picea mariana
TATATATATATATATATATATATATATATATATATATATATTATTAGTATCTTGATTAGACCTGTGTTGGTGGTTCTCAGCATTTTCGATCACTTTCAGAAAGCTTATCTGGCCCTTTACTATGAACTTTTAGTTGTGTAGGTTTCAACAGAATTGGAAGATTAGTCACTAGTGGAGCTTTGATGCGCGATGAAATTCTCGAGGAGATGACAAGTTGTGCAATAGTATTCGAAAATGAGGGTTTGATATTAAGTGTTTCTTTATTTGATTTATATTATTTTTTCAAATTTTATTTTATTATCATTACTCATATAAATTCATCAAAAATCTAATTGGAGAATACTCAAGCACATGGAGCCTGTGGAACCCTAACCGTTGTTGACTGGATTTTGGTTCAATTAGTCTTCCAACGGATATGGTAGTATGTGGGAATAAGGAAAACCATCATTTAATTATGTACTTTTCACTGAAAAACCCATCTTTGTTGTTCCAGGAACTCTATTTGAGCATAGAACTTCAGACGACTGGCCATTTATCTGAGTATAGAGTGCACCAGATCGCTTAGGTTCTTTGGATTTTTGGGAAGACTTTATGTAGATAGGGTATATTGAGCAGTTGGAATCCAAGGTTTTATTGCTTCACTATCCCATGATGAAGATTTTTGGTGATAAAGCCTTTACATAATTTGAATATAGATGGGGAGTTTTTTATGTAGGTATATGACATAAATGATGGAAAAATGATACCTATTGGCATCTAACAACCACTTTTAGAATGTGGTTTTGCTAGTTATTAGTTTAATGATAGAATGAATTTTATTGGATACTTAAGCCTTGGGATTATGATATTTTGTAAACAACGTTGTAAATATTAAATTAGGATATGAAGAGTCATAGGTGAATATAAAGATTCATTGGAGGTTTTGGAATATGAAACTAAGATTCATCTCCTCAATGTATTTATGTATGGCTCACATTAATGAAAAAATCAAGTGTGGAGTTACCCATTCTCTTCCCATGACTATCCTAGCAGTGGTATCAGAGMAAATTTTAACTCCACGATTGCATAAACACCTCAACARGTMTGTCTCCCATAAGCATATTTCTCTTTGGTTATTCGTTAGACCCTTCATCTTTGTCATTCACCTCCGAAAATCAATGTAAKAACTAAGGAATAATGTGTCTTCCTAGAATGATGTGCTTGAATTATTCTTGTAATATATGCCATATTGAATCCATTTGTTTCAATTTTGCAGTCACGGCGCTCAGGTGTTAGGGTTTCCCCCACTCTTGAAAATMCTCTCCAGTCAGGTTTGTCTCTCTTGTCACGAGAAGATCCTGCTATCCATGCCCATTATCTCACATGCATGACCTAACCATTTAGCATCAATTGTTCTTTTGTAGGAGAATATCATCACGTTTCTTCCTCTCAAATTCTTCCTCACTGATCTTGCCGAGGTTCAATCCATCTTTCGACATTCTTCCTTAGACCAAAAATAAAACCTAAAACAAATTGTCGATGACAAGATTCAATCCAGTGATGGCACGAGCAACTGAGGTTCTCGTTGTTTCAATTTATGGTGTTTATTTTCATAGTTATCAATGGATCAGTTGCTTCAACAGAACTAACCACTTTCAAAGTTATCTTTGATTTGAAAGACTCCATTGTCCAAAATATGGGCTAGAAACTCAAGGGAGTTAATATTTTGAATATTAATTTGATTGACACTATGATTGAACACACGACACTTAATGAATTCAACCTTTAGATTGGCAGTGAAGTTTAACCTATAATTTTATCGTTATCTTGTATGATTTTTTGTTCTTGATTATGTATATTCAGTGAGAGAGATATTTCTTACAATTCAATATTTTGTAAAATTGATACCAAAATTTTTTTTAAATGAGGATATAAGACACATACGACCTATTCAAGTAGCATGATGAACACATGTGGAGTTTATTTTATACGTAGGAACAAAATATAACAATGTAATACAAGTCCTAAACACTTGATTCTGGAAAAGTAAGTGCTCTTTTTTAGGGAGGTAGTCATACCTAATACCATAGAACAGTTATATCATCTTTCTGATGTTGGTGATTTGAACATGGTTGGTGTGAAGACATTAGCTAAGTACCTAGACCCTCATGTTTGCAAAGAATTATCCCATCCTTCATCTAGTCCATCTCGTCATGCCTTTCCACTGCTTTTTGAATCCCTTCGGACACCTTGATGGTGTTCACATTTGTCATTCAAGAATATGATGCTTGGAATGGAGGCTCGATGGTGTTTACCAAGACTTGAGAGATCCAATGGAGAAAAGAGTATCGAAATTAGATGGACTGATAGAAAAGAAATGATAGATAATTCAAACCCTGCAAGATCAATTAGGAGATCAACAACAGACAACTCAGTCCCTACAATGTGAATTAGAGGCCCAAAAGGAAGTAGATGACTAGAAAATTTGGGTCATGCATGAAAAAATGTGTGATTCGAGGGTAAATATGAACTTGACTATTGTGATTGAAAATCTTGGATCTTTGCAAGATAATGAGAATAATAAATGTGGAGCTGAGGCTGAGTAGACCACAAGAAAGAGAAAATTGGCCTATTTGGATTATATAGCAAACAAAAAGATATGCAACATATCATGTCCATGCTAATCAATAGGGCTCTGAATTTCAAGAAGTCAAACATGTCAATTTTCACATGCAACTCTATGTGACTAATTTTTAGATAAGAGAAATTGCTTCCTAGTGAACCAACAGTAACACCCTAGTTGTTATTACTAAACAATTCTACACTAAAAATTATTGATTGAAAACATATACAGCGAAAACACAAAACATCATAGATGAATCATCAACACATATGAGACACAATTTTAGTTTTGTAATATTATTAACATCAGAAATCTTGAGGGAAAAACCAAACCTCCAAGCCAATACAATATCACTAAAATATGAGGACAAACTTGTCCTCCATAGTCACCAAAACTGAGAACAACCTTGTTCTCCAATAACCATACAAATCAAAAAACCAAACCTGAGCAATATCCCTGGGAATCTCCTTTGTATAGGAATCTATTGTAGACTACCTATATAGCATGTTGACGTCACATGTAAGCATGTATGGATTTGTACCTTCCTAGAAACTTAGATACATGATTTACCTTACTGACAACGCGCATATATATGTTGATTTCTCCACTGCAATCCATGTATACTCTATACATGATTCTTCCTTCTGCAACCCATGTATATATGCACTTCATCCTCCTGCAAACCACATATGGTACGAAAAAATCGCTCCACACTTGTGACCTTCTTCACTCCTCTCTTCAGGGCTAGATTCGCCACCTTGCAAACTTTCTCTTTGTTGAAATCACCAATCCTCTTAGCACAAGTGATCCGAGATTTTTACATCGATGACATTACATGAATTATAATAAGAAAATGAACTTAAAAGCTTATGTTCAACATAATGAAAGAGGACATAATCATGGAGAAAATATGAGAAGAAGAGAAAGAACACAAGACATGATAACAGAGTTCGTCCAATATGGACTACATCTCCGGGCCTTCTTCAAAGTGGAGTGGCTTTATATTATTCTCAGCAAATAAATTGGAAAAAATACATAATTATACCTCAAGCCTGAAAAATGGCCTTCAAATCCATTGCTCTGATGCAGAAACATACATCATCGATGAATTCRTGGCAAGGAGTAGTGTAAAAATGATTGCCAAATCATCTCAATTTGACATAGTCACCTCCAAACCCATGTTGGGCTCTCTACCTCAAAGTGTGCTCTCTGCCTCATTAATTKCTCTGCATAGAAAAACTTTCCACTTGTTGGTTGGGCGCGAATCCCCTGAAGGGATGGTAAAAGCTGGGTTCAAATAATAATTGGGAGGTAGACTTTACCAAGTCCCACACATGGTTCATTGGCAACTTGGGTTATTTAAAGCTTGTTTGTTTGGGAGGTCCCAGGGTCAAGCCTACAAGCCTCCCCTTTTGGTAATAGTTTTAATATATAGGTAACAACCCATATGTGTATAACCCGACCATATATAATATAAACTACCATCCGTTGAATGGAACTCCCACCAATCTTTTTAGATTTTGGGTTTTTAACAAATATATATTATAATACTCATTGGTTGGGTCATGTAATATATAAACTATGGTTGTTTCCAACCATAACTCCCACCCATTTTAGATTTTGGGTGCCAAATTAAAAATATTATATATATTAAAATATATGGGTAGGTTGGTTCATAATCATAACCCATATATATTTAAAACTAATCTGTTGGCATATGGTTTTAAAATAATCATAATAATAAACCATATTTGACCCATAATCCTCCATTAAATCATAATCCAATCCTTAACCATGATTAGCAACCCATATTCTGTATTTGACTAGTCAATTTCCACGCATGCACACATCATCATTGCCAACTAGACTGCTCATGTCATGTGTCAAATCCTGGAAGTGCCATGCGGCACACTCTAGGATTGCCACGTGGAATTTATTACTGGGCCATTTGGCTACACAAAAGTGATTAAAACGAGTGACATGTGGCATGCTCTAGGACTACCATGTGTCCTTGCTGACATTAGCACTGTGCAGTGTGCCACACCACCCTATTGACTTTTGACCAGTTTGACTGAAACTTTGATTGGCCGTAACTTTGTCATCTGGACTCTGTTTAAGGTTATGTTTGCGTTGTTGGAAATATCTCGACAATCTCTTCGACTTGATGTCATTTTCACTAAGATTTTATGACCTTGAAGTTTTTCCCTTTTAGATCCTCTTGGATCATTTCTCCGCACTAAGAAGCTTTTGGGCCTTCAAAAACCTCATTAGTCTCCAGGAAAGTGAGGGGATTTCTCCCTCACTTTCTCTTTCTTGATCCACCATGCTTTACTTGGATGTGTTCCCTTCAGTCCCACTTGAATATCACCCTTGTGTGAAGCCATCGTCCTTTTGTCCAGGATGATGTCTTCCTTCAACTTGTACAAGTACTCAAGAGAAAAATCGTTCAATGAAGATACTGAAACACTCTTCTGCTGATCTATGATCATTGGAGGCTCCTAAAGTTTCAATTTTATAACTACGTATCTTTTCATATATGGTGGTAGATCTTGAAAGGAATTTGTGCCAATTCTCCCCAAGATGGTGAAGAGTGCATGTTGCGTATACTGTAACTAATCATCCCACAACTTGGAATGTTTGTTGTGGTAGCCTCGAAGCAATTGAACCCTTGCTCTGCTTGTAACCTATGTCTAATCGTTGGTCTATGGATGGAAAGAATTCCTCCTCTTCAGCTTGGTGTCCATCATTCTCCATAGAAACTTCCCAAGGAATTGAATGTCTCAACCTAAGATAATGATTGTGGGAAGTCATAAGTGAACCCATACATGTTGAAATAAAAGATGAGAAACACACTCAATAGTTATATGCTTGTTACATAGCATAAAGACACATTTCTGGCTAAACCTATCCACTACTACATGAAAGTAGTCATGACTCTTTGTTGACATATGAAACCCCCCCACAAAATCCAAGGAGATACTCTTCCAAGGATGAGAAGGAACATGGAGTGGTGTGTAGAGCCCCAATTTTCTATTAGTGGGCTTAAAAATTCACAACACACACCCCTTTACATTCATGGTTACAATTACATTCATTCAAGGCAAACATAACCTCATTAAATACATTATAATCCTCTCTACCCCAAAATTCCCAAATACAAGAGAAGTGTAAGCTTCTCCAATTACATGCATTTTCTCAATGGTAGGAATACAAAGTTTACCCAAATGGTAAAATGGTTTGTCTTGAAACCGGAATATTTTCACCTGCAAGCCATGGATTAGCCTCTCACATACATCTTTGAATACTTTGTCAATAGAATATTTTCCAACATAGCTAACATGAACATTATTCAAAACAATAGATGCAAAACTAGGAGGTCTAAAAAGTATCATTGTTCTCATGGCATCTGCACTGGTACTGGTTGCAACCTTGAATGGTTGTTGAAGGTCAGGAAGAACTAGCATTGGTGCGGGGTTGATCTTTTCACCCAAAGTTTTGAAGGCTCTTTTTTGTCCACCTCCCCATTGAAAGACCTATCTCATCTAAAGAATTTCATTGTTATGTAAAGAATTAGAAACATCGAGAGCATTAGACTTATCAGGCTCTTTGGTTTTTACAATTGTAAGCACAATGTTTTTACAAGTATGTATAGTTCCCTTAATTTTACCTGCACTGATAAGTGATGGGTTAGCTTCCCTATTGTGAGCTCTAACAATATACTCCACTCCATATTTTGCGAGATGGTATTTTTTCTCTTTCCGAAAGAAGATTTATTTTATGTCATAAAGATAAGGACACCCTAATAAAATACCACATATATCCAACAAAACCACTTCCAAAACAACTTCATCTACCAACTTAGAAGAAATAGAAAACTTCAATCTACATTGAATGGTAACCTGAAGTGTTGCTTTATCATGTACCCAACCAAGAGGGTAAGGTTTTTGATGAGGTGTTGTGGTTAATCCCAATTTATTTACAATATCTTCAGATATCAAGTTAACTTGTGAGTCTGGATCAAACAGAATTTCCACTAACATCTATACATATTTATGTGGAAATCGAAGTGAAATATCAAGGTGAGTTGCTTGCACACACACTTCATCTAAGTTTGTGGGGTTAAATAATAACTGTGTATGTCGAATGTAATTCTGGAGTGCACCAATATATTTTATCAAAGTTTCATGAGAATCTAAAGGAACATTTAATGCAAGTGCGTGTTTCCTGAATTCCTCAGTAAAACTCTGAACACTCTAACCTTTACCATGTCTTATATTTTTCCATTCCATCGTGGATTTTTGAACATAACCCAGTGGATAAAATTTCTTTTTCAACGTATATGTAAATTCAGACCATGAAGAAAGGAGTTTACCACTGTGCTTACTACCTTTATGAAGTTTTCTCTCCCACCAAACAAGGGTTGTGCCTTCCAGCTGAAGAGAATCCAACTGGATCTTCGCCTCTTCCTCTTTGATCTGTTGAACAAGACATTAAACTTTGATTTGCCTGATCCAATTATTAAGCTTATTTGCATTAGATTCTCCATTATACATGGGCAAATTAAACTTCACAACTAGTTTCAACAATGGCCTTTTAGAAGTACTTGGATGAAAATTAAAATGATGAGAATGAGAAGAAGAGGAAGAAGAGATTTAACTTGAAGATGGTGTGGGAGGCTCAAGAGGATCTCCTCCAACTTCATGGTTTACTGAAGCATTATCCTCTTCTTTAACTTTCTTCTTCTTTTCATTTTCCACTCTCTTCTCATAATCTGCAAACAATTTTTCTAACATATTTGACATGCGGTAGAAAGCCTTATGAAAATTCATCTCATACTCTATACGAATTTCCTCATCCTCCATTTTCCTTCTTCGGGTTGCACGTCCAATATCTGGGTTGAAATTCTTAATTTTTCCTTCACCTGCTTTAAGCTTAGCCCTGGTAAGAATTCACACTCGCAATTCAAGTCAAAGAAGACTATTATGATACCAACATGATCCAATAACTTTACATCAATGACATTACATGAATTACATTAAGAGCATGAATTTAAAAGCTTATGTGCAACATAATGAAAGAGGACATAATCATGGAGAAAATATGAGAAGAAGAGCAAGAACATAAGACATGATAACGGAGTTCGTGCAATATGGACTACGTCTTCGGGCCCTACTTCAAACTGGAGAGGCTTTATATTATTCTCAGCAAATAAATTGGCAAATATACATCATTATACCTCAAGCTTGAAAAATGGCCTACAGATCCACTTCTCTAATGAAGAAACGAACATCACCAGTGAATTTGTGGCGAGGAGTAGTGTAAAAATGATTGTCAAATCACCTCAATATGACATAGTCACCTGTAGAACCTTGTTGGGCTCTCTGCTTCGAAAAGCATTCCTCTGCAATCTGTACAATGCCTACATTAATTTCTCTGCATAGAAAAATGTGCCACTGGTTGGCTGGGCACGGATCTCCTAGGCGGATGGTAAAAGTTGGGTTGAAATAATAATTTGGGGGTGGAATTTACCAAGTCTCACCCATGGTTCAATGGCAACTTGGGTTATTTAAAGCTTTTTTGTTAGGGAGTTCTTGGGCTCAAGCCCGCGGGCCCCCCCTTTTGGTAATCATTGTAACATATAGTGACCATATATAATATCAAATACCATCCATTGAATGGAACTCTCGCCAATCTTTTTAGATTTTGCGTTTATAACAAATATATATTATAATATTTGTTGGTTGGGTCATGTAATATATAACCTATGGTTGTTTCCAACAATAACTCCTACCCATTTTAGATTTTGGGTGCCAAATTGAAAAGATTATATAAATTTAATATATGGGTAGGTTGGTTCATAACCATAACCCATATATATTTAAAACTAATCCATTCGCATATGGGTTTAAAATAATCATAATAATAAACCATATTTCACCCATAATCAGCCATTAAATCATAATCTAATCCTTAACCATGATTAGTAGCCCATAATCCAGATTTTACTAGTCATTTTCCACGCGTGCACATGTCAAATTTACCAACTGGACTACCCATGCCATGTGTCAGATCTTGGAAGTGCCACATGGTGCACTCTAGGAGTGCCACGTGGAATTTTTTACTGGACCATTTGGTCATCCAAAAGTGATGAAAACAAATGACACGTGGCATGCTTTGGGACTGCCACATGTCCTTGTTGAGTCATGATGACATCAACACTGTGCAGTCTACTATGTCACCTTGTTGACTTTTGACTAATTTGACTGAAACTTTGATTGGCCATAACTTTGTCATCCAAACTTTGTTTGAGGTCTTGTTTGCATCGTTGGAAAGCTCTCGACGAGCAATTCGACTTGATTCCATTTTTTATGATATTTTAGGACTTTTATTTTTTTTCCTTTTAGATCCTCCTGGATCAACAATGCAGACTCACTTATGCTAGCTCCATCATGACTCCACACACTCTACATGATGTTTAATGTCACAATGACCTCTCTCCTTCATATACAATCCTTAAGGGTCAACATAGAACCTCCTCCACAAGTCAACATCAAATTAGACTTTCCTTGTGGGTGTGAAGCCCCAACACAAGCCCATGAAGCCCATCACCAAACCCATGAAGCCCCCACTCAAATCTAAAGGGATTTTCACCAAACTAAAATTGTGATGTGGCTCCCACGATGATTCCCACAGGCCCAACACCTAGGGTCATGTGAGAATACATTCCTAAAGCTACAAAAATAAACACTCCCTCTTAGCGAGGAAGGTATTCTCGCCACACTCCACAAGTGGGAATGTCTTTCGATGATACAAAAACATCAATACTCCCTTTGAGCGAGGGGGGAATTCCATCCTCCATCATTACTTGGAACTATATTTATCTCCCACACTGGATCCTCTACCATGGCTTCTCTCCAATCCATCTAATTGGTTTATCCCACTGTCACCGAAGAAAATCGTGCTCTCCATTCCTCCTTACTATATGCATCCTCGGTCACTGAACAAATTCTTGTTGTCTGGCATGATCTCATTCTAGAATATATCCTACTCCTAGAATCCTTGTACCTTCAATCTTCTTGTAAGTCCATCTCAACCCATCGCACCTACTTGAAATTCTTGGAAGATGTCTCTCTCCCATCTAGACCTGGAGGTTGGCTCCCACTAAATGATCGAATCTCCCTTTGAGCCTCCTAACTCCCTCTGAAGTTAGACTTCCTCTCAGCCTCCTCACTCCCTCTGAAGTCACACTCCCTCTGAGTCACCTGACTCCCTATGAGTACACACAACCTCTAGAGATACTTGATCCCTTTCCACTTTCCTCTACACAGTCTTGGGAGGTTGCTCGTCTCTACTGGATTTTGAGGGTTGAATCCTTATGAACTCTGGATACTGGTAGGGCCACCTTCCTCACCACTAGTGGAGCTAACTTTTCCATCTATACCTATGCTACTGGTGGGTCCACCTACCTCGCCACTAGTGGAGTTACTTTCTCCTCATCTTTCTCGTTGCTCTTGCTGGTCACAACATGCATAGACTGACCCTCTCTAACTCCAATAATCACTACTGATATGAAGCTAGATCCTCTGGGCATCCAATAACACATGTCCATCCCCAAACAGCACTGCATATGCCTACTCCTCAATCCATGAGGCTGAGAACACACTCATAGCATCAATATAACATTTTCCACTCGCAACATATCCCCTGACTTCATCAGGAATACTACTGCTTCATATCCCTATATTACATGCCTGGTCCTCCAACTAAGCTCCTCATACTTGCCTCAGTCAGACATTGTGAAACTCACGAACAAATCTTGTGCCCCTATCATGTGTTGGTGACTCCCACTATATAAGAACCATGCAATCCTCCAAGGAAAGCATCCTTCTTCCCCAATTCACGACCATCCAATGAAATTCTACCCTAGTCCATCATCCAAGTCACCAAAAACCCTTCATGTATGCACAATGCTACCACTGATCCTTTGTCCTTGTATGAACAGTCCCAAGCTACGGTTGGACACTAAGTCTAGTCCACTCTAGAACTTCACAACTCATCTCTACAGTGTCCTCATCCTCCTAGGTCAAATACCTCATACATTGTTGCACCTCGACAGTGTACAACTCTCCGGACCAATGAAAACTATATATAATCAACCTGACATACACATGAATCCATCTCGTCTGTGCCAAAGCACCTGAGTTTCACCCATTGTAACTCACCATGACAAGTCACCAAAATTCCATCCAAAGAGTTGGAAATCTACCACACAACATACTACTGTGATCTGGGCTCTCTGCCAATCCACTAGAACTCCCAACCTGTCACACCACCGAGTTGCAATAGTCCACAACTCCTCATCTAGATAGTGTGCTCTATGTCTCAAACTAGAAACCATCTAACATGTTGCCACATGCAACCGTCACTGTAGCTCCCTCTCAAATCTATCACGTGTGACCTTCCCGGAACAAGAACAAGAACAATACTCCTCTAATGTTGTATCCAAAATGTGTGTCTCAAGGATGATCCCCTTCTCTTTAGATCCCAAGCTCTAATACTATGTCATTTTTCACATGCAACTCTATGTGACTAATTTATGGATCTGAGATATTGCTTCCTAACGAACCAATAGTAGCACCCTAGTTGTTATCACTGAACAATTCTAAACTAAAAATTGTGTAGAAATTTAATGACAAAATCAAAAAGCTAATATTATGTCATACACTTAGCAACCTAGAGATAATTGTCTTGCATGAACTCTGAAATGTCTAAAACCCACATTCATAAATTACCATAAGCAGAAATACACATTGCTAAGTAATTATGCAGCGAAATAAACACAATGAACAACATTCAATCAATCATGAATAACTCATAAATTTAGGCAAATGCCAGGGAAAACCCCAATGTGGGGAAACCCAAAGAGAGGGAGAGAGAGATTCTATTAGCTTTAGGAAAGATTTATCATCAACTACAATACATTTTCCAGACAAGAGAGACAACTTATAGAACAAAACTGTCCCACCACAAAATTGCCTTGAAATATGTGCCATAGTCCATACAGTTGTACAGATTTGTTGAAAATGGCACCTCGAAAAATGTGCCCAAAACAGGCAGTTGTACCTTTCTTTCTGTATGGCTGACCTCCTTCAGAAAAATCTACAAAAACTGCCTCAAAAACCATGCCTTCTCTTGCCTAGATTTTTGTGCCAAAGTTTGTTGTTGTACGGCCTGTCCCAGCAAATATAACAACATCACTCAAAACATAAAATGCCTCCTTGGGATTTTTGCCCTAGCTCTCTTGGGAAATGTGCCAACTTGTTGCTCACTTTCCTCTCCAAACTCTCCTCGAAAATCTCTCTCATACTCTTCTTCTCTTGTCTTGCACACTACCCAATGCATTCTTTTATAAATTCTGAAGATGACCTTTTACCTCCCAAGTGTCTTTTCATCTTCGCCAACCCTAAATCCAAAGGCTAAGATCTAATATTTCCTTTACAAGATCAAGGGACATGATTCATTCCCTCTAAAATAAATCACTTAAAATATTAAAGTACATTTCACTTTATTACATAAGTGCACTTTATGAAATAAAGTCACTTTAATATTAGAAGGTACACTTCATTAAAAGGACACTTTAATAAAAGAACCACTTTATAACAACTTTATAAAAACCCATTACAAAGTTAAGTGCCTAGTAATGTCAACATAAGGTTACATCCACATACAAGAGAAAGCATGTGGAGTACCTCCCGAGCTAAAAGGCTAACAATTTGTTGATTGAAAACATATGTAGCAGAAACACAAAAGATCAAAGATGAATCATCAGCACATATGGGACACAATTTCACTTTTGTAATATTTTTAACATAAGAAATCCCGAGGGAAAAAACAACCCTCCCAGCTAATATAATATCACTAAAATATGCGGACAAACTTGTCCTTCAAAGTCACCAAAATTGAGAAGAACCTTGTTCTCCAATAACCATACAAATCAGAAAACCAAACCTCAACAATATCCCTGGGAATCTCCTCTGCACACAAATCTATTGTAGACCACGTGTATGGCATGCTGACATCACATGTCATCTTGTACGAATTTGTACCTTCCAAGAAACTCAAATACGTAATTCACCTTACTTAAAACCCACATATATACGTTGTTTTCTCCATTACAATATGTGTATACCCTATATGTGATTTGTCCTAATGTAACCCACATATATATGCACTTCTTCCTCCTACAAACTGTGTATGGTACGAAAAATTTGCTCCACACGTGCAACCCTCTTTTCTCCTCTCTTCAGGTCCAAATTCACCACCTTGCAGACTTTCTCATTGTTGAGATCACCAATCCTCCTAGCACAAGTACAGACTCACTTATGCTAGCTCCATCATGTCTCCACACACTCTAAATGATGTGTAAAGTCACAATGATGTCTCTCCTTTATATACAATCCTTAGGGTCACCATAGGATCCCCTCCACAAGTCAACATCAAATTAGGATTTCCTTGTGGGTGTGAAGACCCAACACAAGCCCATGAATCCCATCACAAAACCCATGAAGCCCCCACTCAAATCCAAGGGGTTTTTCACCAAAAAAAAAAGTGTGATGTGGTCCCCGTGACGATTCCCACATGACCAACACCTAGGTTCATGTGAGAATACCTGCCCAAAGCTACAAAAATCAACAAAACAGGTAGACTCGAGCTTCGCGAAAGGTAAAGCACATGAATCTTCTCATTATACTTTTTCCCATTGTAATATTGGAGTAATTGAATTTTTTTTAACACTTCATTTGCTTCTTGGAGAGATGTATGGTTTATTAACACAAATGAAACATGTCAAATGACCTTTGAAGAATTTAATGACAATGTAGATGGTATAGTCTATTTTGCAGATAAATCAAGCCTCAAACCTTTGGGAATTGCGTTGTTTGGAGAGAAAGTCCCCTACAATTGTGGGCTAACTAAAACAGATCGATAACCGTAAAAGACAAACATATTCCTATAAAATCAAGCAACAAATATTTTACAATTGATTTAATCAGAATAACTAACTTTTGAAGAAGAGAGAAAGGTAAACTTATTTATAGTCCTACATTCAGTGTAGATCCATATTCCAAAATCCTCTCACTCCTTCTTGATTGCTTCTCCTGAAACCTACAAAAATTTTGCAAACAAGTCTCCAAGAAAAGTAGTTATACTAATAATTCAATCCTTAGTTCGATCAAATATGAAATAAATTCATTGCAATTAGTTATTCTAGATACCATATATTAAACAATTGTAAATCAATCATTTAGAACACAAAATGTTGAAGAAATAAGCATCTTATTAAAATTAACAGTCTGGAAATTACATTTTATACATGTATTGTTGCAACACAACTCCTTAAAAGGATCATGGGTCCATCCATCCAAGCTTCTACTAATATGGTAGATCTCAACTTCCGATGCACTAGCAGAGTTAAGGAGAATTCAGAGAGAATCCTAGTTAGATAAGGTGGTGACTGGGGATGATTGGAAACAAGGGTTTCCAGGTTGAGAACTAGAAAAGCAGGGGAGATTTAGGGGCTTGCAAACATGGCGAGGATCAACCAATACTTTTTTTCTTTAGTATGCATCCAGTCAGATGGGGATGGTTAAGTATGGGTAAACAGTGTTAGGTAACTAACCAAACCCATAACTCAACTTGCAATTATGTAAAAAAACAAATTGAGCATTTATTACCATTTATGTCACTTTCCTTTGGGAAGCCCATGTATAGGCGTGTTGCATAACTGCGAGGGCGCGTACAAGGTCCAAAAAAGTGTTTTTTAGAATATCTCAAGGAGGTATAAGMAAAATGTGTTTGCAAGTAGAATAGGGACCAAGCCAATAATATCATCAATGCTTCAAAGGTGGCRATTAACACTATAGCATATCCCCCCTAATGTGTGATGTGGGAAGAGAAAACGATGGTTGAAATACATTATAAATATTCAAAGAGTAGTAAGTCAGGGKGAAGGTTKTCAAAGTCCAATATAAGAACAACAACCAATTATAGAAACAAGTTAGAACACTCAATTCTCGAGGCAATCATACCCATTCTTATGTGTGATTACAAGCATGGACTCCAATCAAGTACACTGTGRATCCATGAATAATGTATATATATAAAGCAGTGATCATGACCATGAAAGAGATACATGGTGGATCCATGTYAAAAGGATATCATAACCATGAAAGAGACACATAGTGGATCCATGTCTCGGAAACAATGAAGGATATCTGGAGGCAAGAGTTGGATAATTGATCCTTCACAAGTACTAATGTGAGAAGTGGTATTGTCCAAACGCAACTCAGGAAACAACAAAAAAGGAGCGATGCTACTACATTCTCAAGGTCTTCAAATCAACCATCATGGTACGAATCTTCATTATGTGAATAGATGTGTTGAATTTGAACACAGTGAAATATCATTTGATTACTGGTCATTAATGTATACCGTCAAATAAATGTGAGACAACCCATCGATAATGATAATGGGTGTCAAGATACCTAGTACAAACTAACAAGTGTGAATATATGATTTGATGTCGAACACCTGGTAGAATATATCAATCAAAGGACATTGATGTATTTCCATTGTCAATAATGAGGGAACCTTCCACTAATGATTGCAAGCCCCAAGGTACTAATAAAGACTCTAGATCCCTAAGTATATAGGAAAAGATTTGTTGGAAGGAGGGCATTAAGGCGCCCCCCATCAACCATCACGAGGAGTAGTAGAAGGCCAAATATTTGGAAGGAATCAGATGAAATATTTAAAGGACCACCACAAATTACACCTCCTGCGTGCACCTGATGTAAATAGTGCATGAAAGAGACCCTTTGAATAATGGCCAATAATGAATACTTCCAACAAAGGTGAGGAAATCACCAATGAGGATAAATGGAATCCAAGGTATTGCATGAATCCAAATGTGTGAAAAATTTTCTTTCCATTGAACACAAGGGAAACCACCTAGTCGGCGACCAATGATGGGAATTTCATATGTTGAGCACAAGGCCACTTATTAATGATGTAAATAGAGGGTGCAACTCTTAGTCAAACTCTTAGATAAATGTGTCATAGTCGATAAGAGCTTAACCCGCCAGCAGGAATTCAATGGGGACCCTCCATACCTTCACAAGTATAGGACAAATATAATTTTGATTCTAAGAAGTACTTGACATATGGGAAGGTTGACTTGCAAAGCCAAGAATTTTGTGGAATGGCCAACACAGGCTAAAACTTCATATGAACAAGAACACGACACAATATGTGACTTAGGAAGCATGAGCTGAAAATGAACCTTGACATAAGTCTATGATGCAGAGGGCAACGACATACTCTGCATAGTGAATGAAGAATAACCAGTCAAAGGAGACAAAACTCTGTGTAACTGATTTAGTTTCCTAAATCCATACTAAAGCCAAATTGTTGAGACCAGACTCAAAACTTTCTGCTTTGTTCAGAGGCAACTCGACCACTGCCAATAACTGTAAATAAGACTCATTCCCACACTCATTTTCTTATTTATTTTATTTTTCTTTTTCATATTGGAAAGCCTGAAAAGGAATAAATGAGTGCTAGAATACACAAAGGAAATGAGTGTTGTGAGAAAGAAAACTAGTTCCAAGTGTAAGGAACATACCTATGCTCAATGCAAGGAATCATGTGCAGGATATAGACACTCAGGGGAATGTTTCCTCCTAGGATACAAGTGTCAAATTGGAAAGGAAAAGACTACAAGGCTAGAAAGTATTGATGAGAATGCATAAGCAAATGGGTGAGCAACAACAAGTTGAAGCCAACATTAGGCTCTAAAGCATGAGCAGTAAGTATGCAATGCAAGTAAAACTTGAACACAAAATTATGGGATCCCCGTGGATAAATAGTTAAAATAAGATTGAGAATAATATGAGGCTTCAATGCAATATCATGGCAGGACTAACATGACTCTAGAGCCTAATAAAAATTCCAACATGGGAACCAAAAGACAAAGCAAGGTGTTATCTAGGATACCCATGATGGTAGGATCTACCACGAACAAAATGACACTTAAAATCAACAGGGAAAGTCTTGTGTCACCAGTAAGTGGGGTTGACCCTAAGGAAGATGCATAAAAGGTCATTGATTATGCAAAATCCAAGGTGGAATGAACCTACCCTATATGCCAGTGACAGAAACATTAACTGAAAGAGTCACAAAAAATGGATCGGCAAATATGAAAACACCATTTTAATCATCCTCCCTACAAAACCTAAACTTGAATGGTCATTTGGTACAAAAAAATCCATTTCATTTGGTTTTTTAAACTACAAAAATAGTAAAACTATGTAAAAATGGGTAAAAAATTCTTTATAATAGGAAAAAGTAACCCAAATAAAATTTCATAAAATCAATTCTTTCCTCCATTGAGAGTATGGTTATTACTAATTATTTAATGTACAAGCACAAGACAACTAACATGAAATACAAGAGGCTTCCTTAGATTGATTGAAACTCTAATTAAATCCATTTGAGGCTCAAGAGGAGTTATCATAAATATGTCAAGTCTTGGGTAAATCATTGGAGAATGGAGGATGTCACTCTACACCATATTGATACCATTAAAAACACTATTCATATAAATTTAATGTAAAAATTCGGTGCTATAAAGTATTAGAATATAAGAGAAAATTAAGATTCTATAAACAGGTCACTAACCCTAATATAGAAGATCAAAAAAATATTTTTATTATAACTAGAGTGAGCGTTATAGTGAAACAAGTCGTTTCACAATTCCTAAAACACCATGGAATGAAAGAATTTGTTATATTTGATATACTAAGGTGGAGGACAAAAAACGCTTTCTCTTGAAATACCTTTCATACATCCACATTAAATTTCAATTTCCAGATATATGTAACAATACTAATTTCTGCCTTCCGTCATGGGAGGCCATCGTGATCGGTAGAGACGGTCTTGCAAGGTATCAACTACTTCGATTCCCAACTCCTTATACCTTGACCTCGTTGGGGATGTGTGCTGAGAAAAAAATAAAGAGCAAACTGCTCTGATAACATTGATACGGATTTAGAGGATAATAATCCATTCTTTGATTGGTGATCCAACGCTCAGCTCGTGAAGGCGCATACACAGACTAGGGTTCGCCTCTCACGCGCTCATGCCAGACTAGGGCGGAAGGGAGCCGCCGCCCCCTCCCTCCCCGACCTCTTCCTTCCGAAAGCTTGTTGCGGCATGCAGCAAGAAACTTCCTCCGACGGAACCCCCGAGCTTCGTGAAAAAACTGGACGCAGTACCTGAGATCACTCTTCCTCTGGACCAGCCTATGAAGGTTGCCCTGTCTCTTGCAGATCGCGGCCTCGTCGATCAGTTCATGGGCCTATGGCCCTCAGCCTGTACAACAGACAACTGGATTCAATGGAATTGGAGGCCCCTTATAACAAATAGTGTAACTTGCTACGCGGTTGGGAGGGGTTTCTTCATCTTTGAATTCATCTCTCAGGAGGATAGAGATCTAATCTTCAGGAACGGGTCGTATTTCATGGGCACACAAGGTCTGTACCTGAACCAATGGACCCCTAGCTTTGATCCAGCCTCGGAAGTTCCAAAATATGTCCCAGTCTGGTTAAGACTCCCAAACCTCCCAATCCACTGCTGGAACACTCCTTCGCTCCAAGATATCGGCAATGGTTTGGGACACTACATAGATAAAGAAGATCCAAAAGACCAGTACTCCTACGCACGGATCTCTGTGGAGGTGGATCTGGAGGCAGGCCTGCCAGAAGCGGTGAAACTAACGGTAGGTGACTGGAAACACTTCCAGAAGCTCGATTACGAGCAACTCCCCTTCAAATGCAAAGGGTGCCACGAATACGGGCACTTCAAGCGGAACTGCCCAAAAAATCCAAGCACAGAGAAAGAAGGGGAAGAAGGTTGGCAGCAAGCCAAAAAGGGGAAGTCGAAGTCAAAAGGATCAAGAAGTGATAAGCCACCCCCAGCAAAAGAAAAGATTCCAGGAGGCAAAGAAACAGTCAACAACTTCAATGCCCTGGATCAGGAACCCAGTGGAGAGTCAAGAATTCCGACCCAGGAAGCCCAAGGAGAAGTTGAAGGAGCACCCAATCCCCTGGGAACAAGCAAACATCAAAGCTAATAGAGGACGAGAGGCTAAATAAATCCCCCCAAAGGATCGAAGCGACCCAAGGCGAAGAGGAAGAGGAAATCTCCTCCGGCAGCGAATCGGAAGGCGCAAGCAAAACATGGGCCTCTCCAAAGAAACCAGGTCGAGGCCGAAAATCCAAGAAGGTCGAAAGAGACCAAGAAACCTACAAGGATGTTCTAAAAGGCACCCAAACAACTATCAAGCAGCTGATCAGTGGAAGGAAAACAAGGAATCTCTCCAAAGCCTCCCAAGGAGTCCATCCCCCCCCCCAAGGTAATCAATGAAGCTCACCTCCTGGAATTGTAGGGGCCTTGGTAGCAAAAAGAAAGAAGAAGCTCTCAAAGATATTATTAAAACCTCATCATCGGATATCCTACTTCTCCAGGAGACCAAGATGAGTCAACAAGACTCTCTCAAAGCTTCAAGAAACACATGGAAAAACAACCATGGAATAGCTGAAAATGCCAGGGGCATGTCAGGTGGCCTCTGCACGCTCTGGAACACCACCAAAATAGAACTACTCAACTCAGACACTCGCATGCACTGGATCCACACTCTTCTCTTCCATAAAGACTCTGGTGTCCAGGTAAATCTCATTAATATTTATGTTCCGCAGCACATAGAAGAAAAAATGATCTGTTGGGAAACCCTCCAAGACTTTCTTCAAAAAAACGAGCTAGATAACCTCATCTTAGGTGGAGATTTAAATGTAACCCTAAGCCAAGAGAAAAAGAGAGGCGGCACTATAGTCAGAGACCCCGCCAAAGAATGGGTGGAGGATATTATTACAGCCTGGGAGCTAATATATATATAAAGTCGATCAAGGGGCATTACACATGGTCTAATAAGAGATTAGGCCCGGGGCATATAGCTGCTAGATTGGACAGATTCCTTGTCCAAAGCTCTTACCTAACCCTGGGGTTTAATGCGGTTGCAGAAATCCTCCTCCATAGCGTCTCGGATCACAAGCCTATCCGGTTAGAATTTAAAACAGAGCAAGGGCAGGGACCCATCCCTTTCAGGTTCAACCCATCCTGGATCCAAGACCAAGACTTTCTTAAAATAGTGTCCAGCACGTGGACAGGCAAAGTCATTGGATCTGCCTCCTATGTATGGGAAGAGAAGCTATGGAGGTTAAAATTCGCCCTAAAAGCCTGGGCAAGAAGCCGCCCTGA
>JASDQU010507193.1:80655-102752 GCA_032191745.1 Picea mariana
GTCCCAAATCTTTCAACTTCACACCACCATCAAAGAAGCACTTCATGATTCCATTGGAAGCATGGAGACCGAGAATGCCAGACTGAAGAACAGGGTCAAGGAATTGGAAGACGCTTTCATTCCTATGCCATTACTTGTCAATCCTTTGGCAATAGCCATGCCTAGCACCCATGCACCCAATGTAAAAGCATCATCCACCCTCCTTTCATCCTGTAAAGGATATGTGGAGGATAATATCAAAAAAATAATGGAATTAATTACCGAGGCATGGAAAATATCACAAACCATCAGTTCCCTTGGAACCAGGGCACATAGTTTGCTCGAGATTTTGCAAGCCGATTTAAAAGATGAAGAAAAACTCTTTTTAAAAACATTCATTCCTTTTCACAAGATTGTCAACAATATGACAGAAACAAAAGGAAGAGAAGAAGATCTTCCATCCAAAAACCGGATCAGTCAATTGAATGCATGTTGGAAAGAAAAAGTGAAGAACATACATCTCATTGTTGAGTCATGTGAACAAGCCATATCGAAGAAAGATAAATTATTCATTGGGCTATCAAATATAGACTTAGCCGAGAAAACCAACGACTTCCAAGACCACGACTTAATCGCAAACGCATTGCCCTTAACCAGGCAAGAGTTCGATAAACAGGTTGTTATGTTTAAGGCCTTGTCTCTGGAAAAGTTTTACAGCATCCCTCAATTTGATCAAACTCACGTCCACGACTGGCTAATCAAAAATGCAGTACAGAATAAGGAAATTCATCAGGCTCTCTGTAATCTTTCTATCGAATTCCGGGAATTAGAAAACGATCTTTTCAACATAAAAATCTGGAATGATATCAACGTCACCCCAATGAGAAGCTACATTGAAGAATGGCTTGAAAGGAAATTGAAACAAGCCGCCAATGAAAGGCAACAGGCAGTTTCCAGCATTCCAGCAGTCGTCGAGGACATCCTTGAAACTGCAGTCATCAGTGACATCAATGAAACGAAAACCGCAAGAAAATAGCCAAAGGGGTTAGATGTACCCTCACTGTAAGTTTACTGATCGCATCCTGCTTTGTTTATCAACCCACTTACTCCAGTTTCTTAAATAGAGATGTATAGGCAAACACTTATACCTTTCCATTTATTTATTTTTTGCAGGTATTGCACTCTATCTTCTTTCCACGATATTGTTTCTTGTACATATTTATGTAATGGTCCACGGGAGCCCCAATCCTAGTCTACATGACAAACGCATTGAAATTCTGGTTTATATGTAACAGAGTTTCATTTCTTTGTATATTTCAAAATTTCCAGTAGTATGTAACAAACTTAAACTTTTATTTTTGGACATATTTCAAATAAAAATGCATTTAAATTATTATATGTTACAGACTTTATTCTTATCTTACACCAATATGTATCACAAATGCATTTAATTTTTAATATGTTACAGATTTTTATTTCTATCTTTCACCACTCTGTCTGACAATTACATTTAATTTTTTATATGTTACAAACTCTTGTTTTTTTATATATTTCAAAATAAATGGTGCTCTACAATGCAAGCGTCATTTACCTATACCCTATGTTCACAAATGCATTTAAATTTTTATATTTCTTCTCCTTTTAATTTTATGTCTTCATATATTTTTATCTTTCAGCAGTCCATAGGGCAAATGCATTTAAATTTCCAAATTTATTCTTCCACTGTCAACAAATCTGGAGTTTGTTATATACTTTCAAAAAATATATGTTTGTTATATACTTTCAAAATATATATGGTGTTTTCCTTGCCAAGTGTCATTTACTTTTGCCCCATGTTCTGTCATATACATGTTGCACACAACATTTTCGTGATATACATTTTGCACCGAACACTTCGTTTCATTTACATTTCGACCCCATTTTCCACATTTTGCTTTTTAACCTCGTTGGCAAGGACTACGCTGCCACGCAGCCTTGTTAGCTTAGTTTTTCATAGATATTCACACATATATAAGGCACACAATTATGTATCAGCCACCTACTAATACATTTCAAGCTTGTGTCTAACATCTCTATGACCATTTCCTCATGATTGGTGAAACCATAAAAGAGATCAATATAAGTGTTCTCTGCTCTATGAAAAGTGAATCTAAGTCAATTCTAGGTCAAATCAAATGTTGAAAGAGAATMAAAATTGAATCTGTCCATAATAGTTGTYGACTGCATATTCAGTTAATTCCTCTCTTCTAAAAGGTTTCATATGCTTTGTTTATGACAGAAGTGTTGCCACTCCCATAATAGAAATTGATGACTCCCTATTATATATGGGGTAATTCTTAACCTTATTAGWCACTATAGCAATTAAGCTTTGAGTAAAAATACTTTTTGATTGTTATACATAAKAAAAATAATATAATTATTTTTTACAATATTTAAATTACATTTAGAGTTAATCTTATTGGCTAATAGATTTGGAGTCTTATTGCCTAACTTCTTATATAAACTAAGTTTTATAATGTATATTCTTATAACTAAGCTTTTAACTTCATATATGTTTCATAACCTAAGTTTAAACTACAATCTATTTCTTTAAATATATTACAATTATTTTTATGCCAAATGATGCCAATGTAAGTAAATTAAATCTTTGCTTTATAATGCACCACTTCATGTGAATTTCAATATAGTGCTACAAATTACCTTCTAGATGGAGAATCTACCCTTCTGGATCGAGAAGCTTCATTCAATGCTCAAATCCAGAGGACACCTCATGCTTCGGACTACATTACAGAGTGGTAATCTCTATGTTGTACTATTTAGAGCGTTGAAAGAACTATTGATTAAAATAAAGTACAGAACAATTTAGATTCAAATACATTGCATTACAAAGTGGACTCCATTACAAGGTGGTAAGCTCTGTGTTATAATATTTAGAGCATTGAAAGAAATATTAGTTAAAAAAAAATACAGAACAATTTAGATTCAGATTCACTTTAAGAAAATAAATTTTAAATTATGTCTTAGTTTCCTTTCATCCTTGGCAAAGACAAATTTTACCATAGGTTATGAGATGCCTAACGAGTCTCGCTCTTGTATATGCCTTTGTTGCTAGTGCTGGTGAATCTAGTCACCTGATACGAGAATGTTATTTGGATATGGTGAGAACATCCAACTCATTTTGTTCCTATGTGTGCACTGAGAATCCACGTGATTGTTATCATTATTATTATTGGTTATGGGCTTGTCAAGCGCTTTTGGTTTACCATTCCTTATAATATAGTCATCCTCACTGATTGTAAAACTCGTAATAATAAATTAACTGAGCAGCGTCAACTTCTATGTTTACATTTTGTAATTCATTCATGTTAAYTGAGAAAACTCATATTTTTTCTACCGGATCGGATTGTGGATTGTGATTGTTCACGCATTTCTCTTTCACTTTCTTCGCGTGATGAGCAAAGGTCCACTCCCTAAGAGCCTATGTCCGTGAAACTCGTTGCTACCTTAGCCACTAGTCGTGATGCTGGAAAAATAAATAAATTGAAATGATTAAAAAGTTCAAAAAACAATGAGAGATTATATATGATAGTTATCATTGATTCGAAAGTAAAAAATCTGTTACTGAAATGTTGAGGAGGAGATATAAATATTTATCCACTTTTATCAAAATTTAGTGGGAACATCAAAATCCCACTTTTTATGATTTTTGTGCATTTACTTACTCATCTTATCTTAAACTGTAAAGATCTTACCTTGAATTGTAGAAGAGATGAGAGAATATTTGATCTCTTTATTGATAAGGTAACTTGAAGCAAGCCAGAACCAAGAAAAGTCAGATATCTATTTCAGATCCTCCATTTGCAGGTCTATATGATGCAGTTAGAGCAAGGTCATGCCATCTTGAAAAAATGCAGCATGGGCCAGAAACAATTTAGCACTATGAGACAACTTGTTTCATACAAATGCAATATTGAGTCACGATGATCAAGAAACGAAAGGACCAAAAAGACTTATACAGATAGGCAATTAGATAATTGTAAAGCTCTAAAAATTTTCTATAGAGGATATGAATAAAGGTAAAAGGAAGTAACCTTACTTCACATACTTGTCTCTCTATTGATATCAATAAACAGAAAGAATCCTTGGCTGGTATGCATGCGCCACCCAAGAAATTGAGGAAAGAAATAAATAAGGAAGGCTTTCCGCTCGTAAGGCAGAAGTGCCTGAAAATACAGGAGGAGAAGGGGAAAATTATCGGATGGGGTTGTTGGATAGAATTCCATTCACCTAGTGCATTTTTTTCCAGTAATTGCCCTTCATCGTGCCATATTTCTCAACGTTCAAGGTGTAACTAGGGCTATGAAGATTTCGCCTAGGGATCAACAACGGATAAGTGTTCATTCCTCCATTGTTGGTATTTTGCAAACCCACCAACCAACTGGGGAAGTTCAAGCCTCCTATGCACTTTATACCTTCAACCACTACTCTACTTCTTGTTGTTGGTCTTGTCCTGGAAAACTATATTCCTAGTTTAGGGTAGAGAAGAGACTACGAGAGAGAGTAGGCACTATATACATACCCACATATTTTGTATTCCTACCTGCATATTCTTTGGTAGAAGCCCCGATCGTTCCTCTGTTTCCATCATCGGGCTGTGAATGTGCATGTCATTTCCCATCTAAGTATTCCAAATAATTTGCAAGGAGAAGCACACACATCATGTAAGGTTCAGGTTTTTGTAACTCCAACCCAGGGCAGGTTTTAGGGTGGTGTTGAAACTAGATGCACGGTAAATCTATAAACAGATAGTGTTGGTTCGTGTTCTTCGGGATTGAACATTTGGGGCACACCATACATTCATACCAGGCGTTCATTTTCATCCAGCTTTGATTGGGCGGAGGAGGAAAAGTAGGGCAGCGAGACATTTTCCCATTGATGTGGCATGCATGCTAGCATTTCAACAAATGTATTCATCACTGTGTGACATGCTATAGTTGTTACGTTGAAAGGCGTACATTTATTGATAATAGGTAGATTTAACACCAGATAAATGAAGCTACCGTTTATTTGTTAATCACTAATAAAATTTAATAAATTATTTACCTATCGATACCTTTCGGCGTTCTCCAGCTGGTGTATTAACGGCTGTGCTAGTCGTACATGATATAAACTTAGTAGTTGTCAATTGGTTGTGCTACGTTACATGGGAGGTGGCCACCAACACGTGAAATATCGTGGCAGAGATGGAATGCCACCTAATAATTATGATGGGTTGTCTTAAGGACTAATTAATAAATCTTTGTACAAGGGAGGCGGCCACCAAAACAATCGTGAATGCCACGCAATATTTATAATGGATTGGCTTAAGGACTAATTAATAAATTCATCAAATCTAGAATCATACTGGGTGTTCCATCTTTAAATTATACAAGGTTTTTAGCTATGCTTTCTCGCTATGTTATCCAGATATTTCAGTTTTTGATAACATATTAGGCCGCAAAATAGTGATAGAGAAACGATATGTTTTTCATAGCATTGTCTACGATTTCAAGGAGCTATAGAAAGGATTAACGCAATGCAAGGCTTCTATGGTCAGTTGGAATATTGAAAATAGGATTTTGTTCTTTTTTTGGTACTATATGATGAATTATATGTTTCAAAAATGATATTTTGTTGCTATCCAAGCCCTAGAGGTATATTGGAAAAAAATATTTTGTTTTTTGGTACTATATTAGATGAATTATATGTTTCAAAAATTATATATTGCAGGGATCCAAGCCCTGGGGTACACGAACAAGGAGGTGAACATACAGAGGGAAGATATAAAATTATTAGTGAAAAAATGATGGGATATATATGACCACTAATCTCTAGATTTCAAGGCAGAGGAGGATTCAATTTCTGAGGCTGAAAAACTTTTAGACTTTCAACAAATTATAGTGAATTCTTTATTAGTTGCAATTCCCACTGTCACTGCCTTCATTCCCACTCTCGTATCTTGATGATTTAGACGGACAACCAAAGGATGTGGATGTTCATCAGTTATTAAAGTTCTTTAACTTTGGTGTGTTAGAGTTTAAGCTATTATTAGGTTCCTTTTCAATTCACTAGATAACCATAGCATAGATAGGATCACTGAGAAATACACAATCACAAGAGACACATCATTTATCTTGGGAAACCTTCATTGGGGAGAAAACACAGCAAAAACTTCCTTAATAGAGATAGCCAATACAATGCCAAGAGAATAAACCAAACACTACAGAAAGTCCTCTCCCAAGTAATGTGCCTCTCTCTCTCTTCCTTCTTCTCCAACCGCAGCTCCAAACTTGCACTCTGGATGATAAGGTGAGTGAGTGAACAAATGAGGCGTTGGCCTCCTTTATTTATACAATCTGGCAGGTGCTGCAAGGAGGTGTCTTTTCACTGGCAGGGCTGACTTCTCTTTCTAGGTGGTTAGAACCACCTTAATTAATTATGGGGGCCGACTTCTCATTTTGATTATTACAATTAGGGTTTGACCAATCCGCAAAAGGGGATTTGGTCATTTACAATGCCCAACATGATCAATCCACAAAAGGGGATTGATCTAATGAATAATACATCAATAATAAATAGAATACTCTTTGCAGTTACAATTTTTCAACACTCCCCCTTAACAATAAGGGTATTCTACAACAACATCAAGCGAGAGAGAGGGCAACATTATCAACAGCATCTTGGAACACTCACTGGTGTCTCTATAAATCATCGGAATTTTTTCTCATCATCAATAGCAACAACAACACAGCACAAAGGTTGGAGCATCATCAACATCAGCACTAGGCTGAGAGTCTTCAGCACAAAGCTGGCATCACAACATGAAGTTGGATACATAATATCATCAGCATGAAGCTGGCATCACAGTGTGAGACTAGCAACACAATATCATCAGCACGAAGCTGGCATCACAGCACGAGGTTGGCACACATCATCACAGCACAAGGCTGGCACATCATCACAGAACGAGACTGGCACATCATCACAGCACAGGGTTGGCACATCATCACAGCACAAGGTTGGCACATCATCAGCACGAGGCTGGCATCACAGCACTAGGCTAGCACATCATCAGCACGAGGCTGGCATCACAGCACTAGGCTAGCACATCATCAGCACGAGGCTAGCATCACAGCACTACTCCCCTTTCGAGGGAGGTCCTTACGGACTACACCAAGCTTATCTCGAAAGTGCTCAAACTTTAAACGAGATAGAGGCTTGGTCAACACATCAGCAACATGTTCATCCATGCTAACATACTGGAGTTTTATGGATCCTCTCTGCACCATATCACAGATGTAATGATATTGGATCTCTATGTGTTTTGACTTGTCATGGAACACACGGTTCTCTGTCATCTTTATGCAGCTCTGGTTATCACATAGGATCAGGGTTGCCTCCATCTTTAGATTGAATAGACCTGTCAACAACTTCTGAAGCCATATGGCTTCACAACTGGCAGAACAAGTACAATGCATTATGATTATGTCGTGATGAGAGCAATGCTTGATTGCTTCCTACTCTGCCATGAGATCATGGCTGACCCCAGACTGAAACAACATCCTGAAGTGATCTTCCTGTCAGAGACACTTCCATCCCAATCTGAATCAGTATATCCACTTAGTCTGAAGTCATGATCTCCATCATAACTGAGACCACAATCTAATGTACCCTTAAGGTACCTCATCACATGTTTTGTAGCAACTAGGTGAACACGTCTGGGCTCTACCAGAAACTGACTCAAGGTGTTCACAACAAAACATACATCTAGCCTCATGTTCGTCAGATACATCAACTATCCAATGATATGTCTGTATAGCGTAGCATCAATTAATTATGACGAAGTATCAACCAAAAGATTCAACTTTGTTTCCATGGGTGTATTCATGGACTTGCACTCCAACATATCAAATCTATTCAAAATTTCAACTGCATACTTCCCTTGGTTAAGGAAGATCCTCTCTCGGCTCTGTCAAACCTCAATACCTAAGAAATAGTGCATTAGGCCAAGGTCTTTCATCCTAAATTCTGCAGCGAGCTTCTTCTTACATTCAGTGATGATCTTTTATTCTTTGGTTAAGAATAAGTCATCCACATACAACAGCAATATAACCAGCTCAGCGTTCATAACCTTGAAGTAAAGGTTAGAATCATCTTTACTCTTGGTAAATCCCAAGCTCGTCAGAAAACTGTCAATCCTTCCATACCAAGCTCTAGGAGCTTGCTTTAATCCGTACAGAGCCTTCTTCAACTTGCACACATGAGTCTTCATGTCTTCAACTTCAAATCCTTGAGGTTGTTCTATATACACTTCTTCTTCAATGAGACCATTCAAGAAAGTTGTTTTCACGTCCATCTGGTGTAACTTCCACTTCATCTTAGCTGCAAGGGCTATGATGGTTCTCATCGAAGTGTATCTGGCTACAGGAGAAAATGTCTCTTCATAGTCAATGCCTTCCTTTTGGGAAAATCCACGAGCAACAAACCTTTCTTTATATTTCTCAATACTTCCATCAGCATCATGTTTTATTTTGAAAATCCATTTGGAAGATACCACATCCTTGCTCTTCGGTCTGGGAACTATTTCCCATACATCATTCTTTATGATGGATTGGTATTCTTCTGTCATGGCATCTGCCCATTCTTTCTTCTAAATGGATTCTTCAAAGCAGGTAGGCTCCTTCTCTAAGAGATCACACATCAAATCCATATAACTAGAGAATGGCTTAGGCTTCTTCACTTGTCTCACGGTTCCTTCGGGGACACCGTAATTCTCTCCATCGTCAATAAGTTCCCTTTCCCAGGATGGCTTTCTCTTATGAGAGATCGGCATCTGGGGAGGTTCTTGAGATTCTATTATGTCATGGTCTTCTAGAATCTCCTCATCAGGGGAAGCTATGACTTCCCTCACTGGTTCTGCAACTCTAGGAGCTACAGGTTCCTCTTCATATACTTCTTCAAGATGGCATCTTCTTGATTTCTTGAGTGCTACATCTTCATCAAAGGTTACATCCCTGTTGATCTCAATATGATGGTAACCTAGTATATACACTCTGAAGGCCTTGGAGACCTCACAGTATCCAACAAATATTCCCTTCTTTCTTGAAGGGTCCAGCTTGGTTCTCTTCTCTTTTGGAATATGTACAAATATTGGGCAGCCAAATATTTTGAGATGGCTTACTTATGGCTTCTTTCCGGATAACATCTCTTTAGGGGTCTTGAACCCAAGTGCACTATGGGACAATCTGTTTTGTACATATACTGTTGTTTTTTGTGCTTCTGCCCATAAGCACATTGGAAGATCTTGATCATGGATCATGGTCTTTACTGCTTTCATTATAGTTCTGTTCTTTCTTTCTGCTACACCATTTTGTTGAGGATTGTAGGGAGTGGTGAGCTCCCTCTTGATCCCGACATCTTTGTAAAATTTTACAAACTCTTTTGAGGTGTATTCTCCTCCATTATCTGAACAGAGTATCTTGATCTTTCTTTCAGAAAGATTCTCTATCAAGGCTTTGAATTCCTTGAATTTGTTGAACACTTCATCTTTTGATTTCAAAAAGTAAACCCGGGTTTTAAGAGAATAGTCATCAATAAAAGATACATAGTATACATACCCATTGATAGAGATTGATGGCATTGGGACACACACATCTGAGTGAATGAGTTCTAGGACTCCTTCTGCTTTACTGTCTCTCTTTGGAAAAGGGTTCTTGATGTTCTTCCCTTGTGCACATCCATTGCACACACCTTCATGGTCAAACTTGAGTTCCGGTAGACCTGTGACTGCCTTGCTTACATAAGGTAATGCTTTGTAGTTGATGTGGGCTAATCTTCTATGCCAAACTTCACATGGATTCTCAATGGAGTGGGTCATGGCTACTTCTGAGTGACCCTTTAGCTTATACAAGCCACCTTCTTCTTTTCCAATAACAATTGCTTCTTCCATGGTTTTTCCTTTGGCCCACATAAGAACTTCTCCATCTATAAAGGAAACTCTAAAGCCTTTCTTCTCTATAGCTGATATGGAGAGTAAGTTCTTTGTCAACCCTGGTACATAGAGTACATCCTTCATCTTTATTGGAGTCCCTGAATTAAGCTTGTAATTTGATTCTCCTACTCTCTTGATAGGGTATTGATAATCATCTCCAAGTGTAACTTTCTGAGAAAACTTTTTTTTTGAAAGGAAAGAGAGAATGTCTCTTTGACATGTCATGTTCTTGGAAGCACCACTATCAATGAGCCACGTGTCCTCACCAAGTGATACTGATCCTGAGAGGGCCGAGATTAAGACATAGTCTTCAATTTGTTCTTTTATTATCTTTGTGGGTGTCTCTTCATCTTCAACTGCATGGGCATGATACCTCTTGTTTTTATTCTTTTATTCTTCTCATCTAGCTGGAAAATGTTTCGCAATATGTCCCATCTTGTCACAATGATAACAATGGTAGGATGATAAATCTTTTCCTTTTCTTTGTCCTTTCTGAACCTTCTATAATCTCCTTGGTTGATATTCTTTATGTATGAATTTGTTTTGGGGGTGCGACTCCTTATGAGTTTCTTTCTGGAAGTAATACTTCTTTCTTCCTCCTTTAGTTTGAGTAGCTAGGGCTTGATCTTCATCTCTTGATAGCAAAGCTTCTCAGTTAGCTACCTTTGATTCTTCTTGAATACATTCTTCCCAAAGACTGTCAAATTGTAGTTTCTCCTTTCTGGCACAAATAGTTTGGATGAATGCATCCCAAGGTCTTGTGAGACCATTAAGGGTTGTCATTATGAGTTCGTCTTCGTCTATAGTATCTCCAATTTCTTCTAGTTGTTCTTTGAATTCTGATATTTTGGAGAAATATTCCTGGATCGCTTCTCCTTTCTACATCCTTGTATTCTTGAGTTGAGTCCTTAAATTCATCTTCTGATTTATGTTCTTTCCTTCATATAATCTAGTTAGGGCATCAAACATTTATTTTGGAGTCTTCTTTGAAGACACTTGAAGGATCAAGTGATCTTTGATAGAATCTACAATGATTTCTTTGGCCCTAATTGTGTCATTTTAGTGTTTTTCTTTAGCTGCAGCATCGGCGGGTTCTGGTACATCTTCTTTAATGAATCTTGCTAGGTCATTCTCTTCAAGAATGAGTCCAATCCTATACTTCCAGGCACGGAATTTTTCCACACCTTCTAGCTTGTCAACAAGCTTAGTGCTTGCAAACATCTTTTACCTGGAGCTAGGAAAATGACCAAAAAATGAAAGTGCTCAAAATTGAATTTTGAACTTACCAGGAGGTGCGCTTGGCTGAGGCGAGTAGCCTGGTGTGTTTAGATTTCAGAAAATCCAACATTTTCCCCTTCAAACTTAACCAGCGGATTTATGGACTGGTGCTTCTGGTTTTCTAGTACTTCTAGTTTCCTGGTACTTCTGGTTTTCTGGTACTTCTAGTACTGGTGAAAACTAGGGTTTCACTTTCTGAGAGATCTAACCATTGAAAAAGTGCGTTGAAGGTGCCAAAGAGTTCCTTGAGGTAGGGCACACTTTTCTAGATGGCTCTTGGGCTGAAATTCCTCTTCAATAAAAAGCCCTAATTTTCATGTACAACAACAGTGACGTTTTTCTTCTTCGTGTGAAAGATGATTTCTTCAGCTTAGCTCTGATACCATGTTAGAGTTTAAGCTATTATTAGGTTTCTTTTCAATTTACTATATAACCATAGCATAGATAGGATCATTAAGAAATACACAATCACAAGAGACACATCATTTATCCTGGGAAACCCTCATGGGGGAGAAAACCTAACAAAAACTTCCTTAATATAGATAGTCAATACAATGCCAAGAGAATAAACCAAACACTATAGAAAGTCCTCTCCCAAGTAATGTGCCTCTCTCTCTCTTCCTTCTTCTCCAACTGCAGCTCCAAACTTGTGCTCTGGATAATCAAGTGAGTGAGTGAACAAATGAGGCGTTGGCCTCCTTTATTTATACAATCTGGCAGGTGCTGAAAGGAAGTGTCTTTTCACTAGCAGGGTCGACTTCTCTTTCTTGGTGGTTAGAACCACCTTAATTAATTATGGGGGTCAACTTCTCATTTTTCTTATTACAATTAGGGATTGACCAATCCGCAAAAGGGGATTTGGTCATTTACAATGCCCGACATGATCAATCCACAAAAGGGGATTGATCTAATGAGTAATACATCAATAATAAATAGAATATTCTTTGCAGTTACAATATTTCAACATGGTGTATTGTAGTTATATAGAATTTTGTAGAGGTTTGAACTCCCTAGTCATAGGCATATAAGTTTATCTATAATGATAAATAACTACATAGTCTTGGTGAAATTTTTCTCTACCTTAACCTAGTTTTCAAATACACCTTGAAAGTGGAAATTTGTCTTCAGAATGTCAAAGGTTAGGCTTGTCCAATAATTTTTTGATATTTGTTTTATAAATATTATGCAATTCGTCCTGGCAGAGTAACAATATGCAAGTAATGTATATCCCAACTTACATAGCCTCTATTACTCTAATATGACCTTACACATTGGTGTATATCCAAGCTTATATAAAATTTATTACTCTACTACCATCTTTATTATTGTACTATGACCTTAGATAGAATTTACTACTCGACTACCATCTTTGTTATTGTACTATGTCATGCATATTCTCTACTACGACCTGCATAATGTTTGCCTTCATCTTTGACGACGTGGTACTTTGCGTTCATGTTTGACGATGTGGTATGTCAAAACTAGGCCTACCTTACACCTTTTCGATATTCACTTTTGACGATGTAGATTTGTCCATAGGATTATTCTTCATTTTATTATTTTTTATTCTGTAATATCCTTGACCCAAATTATTAATTTTTCCTATGTGAAAATGATATTAAACCCTTACAATAATTTTCTCAATGAGGAATATTATCAAACAAATGGAAAGCACACATAAACAGAGTAGAAAAATATGGCATCTTATTATGAATGGGAACAACAATAAAAACATCTCTAGTGGTTGTAAAAATAGTTGTGGAACAAGACTAGGGATATAAGCTATTGGTTGCTAGGCAACTACACAATCTGCTACAAAAAACACAAGGAAACCCAATATGATGCCAACATAGAAACCGTGGCTCTTCGAGCCTCCCACTGCTCTACTAACACTTCAAGATCTTCATAAAATACCACAAGACAAAGACTCCAATTGAACTCTCCTTTTTCTAGCTAGGGTGGGTATTGCACCACCGAAACTAAACCTGCTCTAGAAGGASTTTTCCCAAAACCCTAATGAAAACGTTGGCCACAAGAGCACTCAATACATATCAAATCACATTTCCCAAAGAGGTAGGCTCCCCTTCTATTTATTCTTCTTCTCTGATTCTTCTAGATCTTCCTTCTTCACCAAATCAAACCCTCACTGAATTAAAATATAATTATTTATTTTATTTAATATCTCTTTAGGGTTTGATACTTTGACTCCCCTTTTTATTTGTTGACTATAGCCTAAGGGAGTCGTGTAGGCTAATGATTCATTAATTGGAGGGGGACATTAYAGTCCTCCCTTCCCGAAATTGCTTGTCCTCAAGCAATTTTAGATCAAGGTGTTGCAAAATATTTTCACCTTCCCATGTAGCATCTTCTGTAGGCAACCCCTTCCATATGACCAGGTACTCTCGAATAACTATGCCTCCYAATATTTGTTCCCATACATCCAAAATCCTTTCAGGTGCCAAAACCAAYTGTCCTTCCTCATCTAGCGGAGGAAGATATGTCGAAGCGGTGACCTATTGGCCCAATGCCTTTTTTAGAAATGACACATGGAATGTGTTGTGTACTATGCTTTCCTCTGGTAGCTCCAACTCATATGACATCTCTCCAACTCTCTTGATCACTTTGTAGGGTCTGCAAAAACGAGGTTTCAACTTCTCTGCACCACTCTTCCTGAGTGAAGATTGTCGGTAACGTTGTAGCCTAAGAAAGACTAGGTCCCCGAACTCAAAATTGTGCTCCACTCGATGCCTATATACATGCATCTTATGTTGGTTCTAAGCAACCTACAAATTCTCCTTTAGGATCCTCAATATGTCATGAATTTCCTACAAGTAGTCTTTGGCCTCGGGATCCATGCTCTCTCCAAATGCCAAATCTACAAATGATGGGGCATCATAGCCATACAACGCCCTGAATGGACTCATCCAAATGGACATGTGATGAGTTGTGTTGTAACAATTATCCATGAGATGCAACCATTTTATCCATGCTCACGATTGTCCTAACACATAGTTCCTCAGGTACCCTTCTACCCATTTTTTYATTATCTCAGTATGTTTGTCTATCTAGGGGTGATAGCTAGTACTAGGTGTCAACTATGTCCCAGATAACCTGAATATMTCTTGCCAAAATGCACCGAGAAACCTGYTATCTCGGTCACTGACTATGTTCCTCAGAAGACCATGGAGTCTGAACACTTCCCTGAAGAAGAGATCTACCACCTGAGATGTGTTGTATTCTTAAGGAATTGAAAAAAAAAAGTGTGCATATTTGGTCAACCTATCTACCACTACATAAATATAGTCATTGCCCTGGACTTTTGGTAACCCTGTAATGAAATACATGGAAATTCTCTCCCATTTCCTCTCTAGAATAGGTAGTGGCTGGAGTAAACCTACTCCGTGTTTTATTTATGACTTGTTATGTTGACAAGTCTTGCACTCCCTCATGTACTGTAGTACATCCTCCTTGAGACCCTTCCATGAGAATATCTCTCTCACCTATCTATAAGTCTTCTAGTACCCTGGGTAGTCGGCTAAAGGGGTGTCATGAACTGCCCTCAAGATCTTATCCTTGAGCATGGATTCAGGGACAAGATAGATCCGCTCCTTGTAGTAGATGATATCATCCACTACTCTATATCATCCATCTTGGTTGGTACCTTTCATCAACTCACAAGCGAATGTATTTTTGGAATATTCCAACAAGAGGGTAGACTTCCAATCTGCTAAGACCTCGGTAAGGGAAAAGACTGAAGGCCTTCTGGAAAGGGCATCGAAAACTACATTATTTTTGCCCTTAACATATTCAATATCAAATTCATAGGCTTGTAAATTACTCACCCACTTATGTTGTCTTTCACTCAAATCCTTTTTCTCCAAAAAGTATTTCAAGTTTTTGTGGTCAGTCCTCACTACAAAACTTCCTCCCACTAGGTACTGTCGGAATTTGGCCAGCGCATGCATAATATCCAACATCTCCTTATCATAGATGGATTAGAGCCTTTATGGTTCCCTCAAATTCTTGCTCTAAAAAGTTATGGGATGGAGGTTCTGCATTAGTACCGCTCCTATCCCTTCTTCTGATGCATCACACTCCAATACAAATGGCTGAGACAAATTTGAAAGTGTTAGTACTGGGAAAGTGCTCATTACCTTCTTCATTCGGTCAAATGTTGCTTGTGCTTCCTCAGTCCACCTAAATGCTCCCTTTTTGGTCAAACCTGTCAATGATTCCCCAAGTTGTGAAAACCCTTTCACAAATCATTTGTAATAGCTGCATATCCTAAAGAATCCTTGCAACTCTGTGATCAAGCTAGGGGTATGCCAATCTAAGATCGCCTGGATATTTTCTTGATGCACCTTCACTCTCTCAACACCTGTTATGTTCCCTAAGTACAGGATCTGCATCAATCCAAATTTACACTTTGCCTCCTTAGAAAAAAGGCATTGTTCCTCCATAATGGTGAGAATCTCATCCACATGCCCCAAATGTTCCCTCCACGTCTTATTGTAGATCAAAATTTCATCAAAGAACACCAATAGGAACCTTCTCAACTATTTGTTGAAGATATGGTTCATACACAACTAGAAGGTAGCTAGTGCATTAGTCAACCCAAAGGGAATGACCACAAACTCATAGTGACCATAGTGACATCAGAATGTTGTTTTGTGGATGTCCTCCTCTCTCACCTTTATCTGGTGGTATCTTGATCGAAGATCAATCTTCAAAAAATATATTGCTCCATGTAGCTCATTTATCAGGTCGTCAATCCTTGGTATCGTGTATCGATTCTTAATAGTATTTTTGTTTAGAGCCATGTATTCAATGCACATTCTCCACGTGCCATCATTCTTCTTCACCAATACTACTAAAGAAGCAAATGGACTAGAGCTAGGTTGGATGTATCCCATCTCCAACAGCTCATGTATGGCCTTTTCTATCTTGTCCTTGAACTTCTTTGGGTTCCTATATGTTGTAGTAATCATTAGCTTGGCCCCTTCCTCTAACTCAATGATATGTTCGAATCCTCGGTCGAGTGGTCTTCCTATTGGTAGTGGCCCGAATTCCTTATCATTCCTATGCAGTAACTCGTGTATGTCCTCATAGTAATGCTAACGATGTTGGGACACTTTGTTGTGCATGCCACATCTCTGTGTCTAAAGAGAGCCTACATGCCTCTATTGGATACAACCTTGGGTGCTTCTGATGACATACCCCTCAGGATAACCCGCTAACCCCTAGTGTCTATGAATTCCATCCTCATCTCCTGATAATTCCTTTTGAAGTATCCAAGGCAATATAGCCATTGTACTCCCAATAACACATTAGTTTCTGCTAGTTCCACCACATAAAATTCATCGGTCAACGTGTAGTTTCCCAATGTCACATCCAACCCTCTAATCGTCTGGGTACACGTCATGTTGTACCCATCTGCCACTACTACTTCAAAACCCTCAAATTCCTCTGTGAGAATTTGTCTCCTGGTAACCAATGATGCATCTATGAAATTATGGGTGGCCCCTCCATCAATCAACATTGTAACTATTTGTCCCTACATAATGCCCTTGATTCAGAAGGTATAGTACCTGAGGACTCCTAACAATGTGGTTATGGTCACCTTCTTAACCCCTTCTTGTAATGGTGCATGTTCTAGAATTTCAAGGTGTGTTGCCTCACCACTATTCTAACCCTCATATGGACTGTGTGGGTTCTCCTCCTCGCCTTCATATTCTTCATTAGATAATACTTCAATATAATGGACCTTTCCCTGGCCCATACATCGGTGACCTGGTTCCCATGGATCCTTGCAACTAAAGCATAGTTTCTTTCTTCTAAGCTCTCTCTGAGTGTCTCCATCCAACCTGTATTTCCTTGTCCATGTCTGTTGGGGAAACTTTGTTGCATGCCCCTTATGAGGAATGAAGGTCTTTAATGGGGCCTTTTTTACCATTGTTTCTGCCATATCCTGAGTTTTCTTGATGGTGTCCTGTAATGTGGGTGGCCTAAAAGCCTTAACCCTTTCCTTCAAGGGTTCAGTCAGCCCCTCTGTAAATAACATCACTAACCTTTGTTCTGAGATATCAGTTACCTTGACATCCAACCTATGAAACTATGTGATAAATTCCTCCAGTATACTTGTTTGTCTCAACTGGGCAAACTCCCTTAAATGAATTTCAGGATCCTTCCTTTCGAACATATTCATCACCCTCTGGGTGAATTCTACATATGATGTAAGGTTAGCATGTCCAATGGTGACCAATCCATGATGCCACCATTCATGAGCCTCCTCATCCAAATGTAAGGTGGAAATATTGATTTCCTCTGCCTCGATCATTGGGTTGAGCTGGAGGTAATTGTCCATCTTTTGCACCCAAGCTCTAGTTGAACTCTTAGTTGATCCATCAAAAGAGGGAATAGTTAACCTTCCCACCATGAGCATAAGATCATAGTTTTGTTGGTACTGCATGTTGGATTACTGAGAGGGGGGGTGAATGAGTAATAGCGTAATTATAATCCGTTTTCTTCAAATGTTATATCAATGTAGAATTATTATCCAATAATGAGAAGTAAGAAATAAACAATCACACACATACACAGTACACCAGTGTTTTACGTGGAAACCCAAATCAGGAGAAAACCACAGAATGTTTTTTATTATATGTCTTGAAGAATTACATTCATTGGAAGCACCAACTTCCTTTGTTTTCCAGCTGCAACTGGAAGGAGGCTCCAACCCCCTAGTTTCTCAGGCTACAACCTAAAGGAATCTCTAACTCCCCAATTCTCTGGCTACAACCAGAAGGAGGCTACAACCCCCTATGTTCTACGGCTACAACCGGAGGGTGGCTACAACCACCTATCTTTGCCCCGTCCTACCACCCTGAAGTAGAAGTAGAATGATGGAACCACTGTCACACTATCATTTTGAGATATACCGCTTTAAACCTGTACCAATAAATTTGAACCATGCATCAACCATGCATCAACCTGTACCTCAACCTGTAATCAACCTGTACCATAAACAAGTGCATCAACCATGCACCAACCTGTAATCAACTTGTACCAAAAACAAGTGCATCCAACCATGTACCAAGTATGTACCAATCATGTGTCAACTATGAATCAACTATGAATCATCAATATGTACCAACATCATCAACTATACACCTCATGTATGTGCCAACTCATCAACTACTTGTCTCAACCATGTACTCAATATGTACCTCAACCAAAAGCCCTTATCAATTTCATCATCCAAATCTGATTTGTAGCTCTGTAATAGACCTGGTGTATATGATCACATTCCTGAAAACCTTCCTTAACTTTAACAACAAGAGACTAGCATTTTCATCAAACTTTTCTTTAGTCTCACATGCCTAGTTTTGGATTAGTCAACAACCCTAACTTGAAGTAATCATAACTTTGAACCTGTATGGTATAAAGACATGAAACTAATACATAATGTTCTTCAGTGTGTTTTATGCAATTCTTCCAAGTTTCATTGCTTGGAACCTCTCAGAAAATTATTTATAGCAAAAATGACATACATTGTTGAATTGTGACTTATTCTAGAGAGCGACCTTGTAGAGTGTCCCCCACACGAAATATTTGATGAATTGATCTGAAACTGTTACACAACATACTAAAGACTGTACCCTAACCAATAAATTTTGTCTCACTGAATTTGGATCTGTTATGAAGAAGTTATGACGTTTTTACTCGAAACACTTGTTTTTGACTAGTTTCGGGACTGGCCACAAACCCTATTTTCCACGGAGTGTAACTCCCAAAATACAACAACCCACAAGATCAATTTTTTACCATAGATACAGGGATATGTTTTCTCAATGGAATAGAAATTTCATGGTCTGAATCATAATAGAAAAAAATTTATAGCAAAAATGGTGAGATGACCAGTAAATAACATACCTTAGAAAGCACCATCAAAAGAATTTATCCTTCCTTGTATTTCGGTCTTCTTTTCTTCACCTTGCCTCAGAATTTCCGCTTAGATATCCTTAGTTACCTTAGACACCTATAGATATTCAATATGCTCAAGTGTGATTAAAATGAGAGAGCCTTGCCTCTTATTTATACTCTCCAAGTGGCTTCCTTAAAAACATCTTCTAGGTCGCTTGGCCCCACTTTCCTTATTTTAGGGTTAACCCACTTCTAATTTCTCCATTAAATTTATTATTGAAATAATTTATTTTGTATTCACTTTGAATTATAATACACTCATTACTTCACTTTATTATTTACCTTTTAAAATCTCTTAAACCACTTTGACTACTTTGACCTTTTGGGGCTTCTAGATGACATATGAGGGTCCTCCAACTTCGTAAGGCCATAACTCTCAAACCGTGAGGAGTTATGTGATGTTCCACATACCACCAGAAATGGCATGACATGTACTATTCATATAGAATAGTATTATCTCAAAATATATCATAACTCATACCGTTACCCATCAAACAAACTTGGGTCCATTACCCAAACTTGTGGTCTCCAAATTCTCATGGCCATAACTCTCTAACCGTGAGGAGTTATGTGGCGTTCCACATACCACCGGAAATGGCATGACAAGAACTATCCATATAGGATAGTTTCCCTGACAAGTTCATTGTCATTCATCTCATTATTCCACAATTAAGTATGGGTTCTCTTACTCTGCAAAGCGTCTTCCCATGAGGGCTTTCACCATAAGGGGACCACTTTGGAGTTCATCCATATTTACTTCTTATCAACCATGGAAAAAAAATAATGAGTCATATTTACATCAAACAATATTGGGTCCATTACCCAAACCTTTGTGCTATGGGGCTTTCTTCAAGGGTTGACATCAATGACAACCAACCTTAATCAACAATCTTCCCCTTTGGCATTGATGGCAACACTCTGATGCAATACTAAATTCATATCACTCATGCTCCTCTTGGAACCATGCCTCTTTCCTCTACATATGATAAATCTGCTCCCCCTGGAACCATGCCTCTGTCCTTTGCATCTGATAAATCTCTCCCCCTTTGTCATCAATGGCAAAGGTATCTTTCCATCTGGGGCTTCTCCCCCTGACTGAACTGTCCTCTTATGGTGCTTCCTCGTGTACATCTAAGACATATAAGATAAGCATTCAAAAATCATTCATTTTGGAGTAGAAATAACTCCAAGTCTTTGGCGAAGATATTCAAAGGCTTCACATGGAAGTGGTTTTGTAAAGATGTCTGCTACTTGTTCTTTTGTGCCCACATACTCAACTCTGATATTCTTTTCTGCAACCTATTCCCGTAGAAAGTGATACTTGATTGGAATGTGCTTCGTCTTGGAGTGCATCACCGGATTTTTTGAGATACTGATGGCACTTGTATTATCACAATATATTGGAATGGGCTCATCATACTCAACTTGTATATCTGTCAAAGTTTGTTTCATCCAAAGAACCCGTGTACAACATGTTGTTGTTGCAATATACTCTTCCTCGACTATAGATAGAGATATTGATGATTGTTTATTGCTTAGCCATGATAACAAACACTCACCTAAGTAGAATGTTGCTCCACTGGTGCTTCGTCGATCATCAATACAACATGCCCAATCTACATCTGNAATGGGCTCATCATACTCAACTTGTATATCTGTCAAAGTTTGTTTCATCCAAAGAACCCGTGTACAACATGTTGTTGTTGCAATATACTCTTCCTCGACTATAGATAGAGATATTGATGATTGTTTCTTGCTTAGCCATGATAACAAACACTCACCTAAGTAGAATGTTGCTCCACTGGTGCTTCGTCGATCATCAATACAACATGCCCAATCTACATCTGTGTAGGCAATAAGTGATAGATCTTTTCCTTTTGGATACCATAATCCAAACTCTTTTGTTCCTTTGAGATATCTGAAGATCCTCTTTACTGCTAATACATGTGATTCCTTTGGTGCTGCTTGAAATCATGCCACCTGTCCAACTGTCTGCATTACATCTGGTCTGGATGTTATCACATATAGTAGGTTGCCAGTCATTGACCTGTATTTTCTCTTATCTGTAGACTTTGAATCATCATCTTTGCTCAACTTACAACTGGTTTGCATGGAAGTGATAACTGGTTTTCAATCTTCCATTCCGAACCTCTTTAGCATTTCTTTGATATACTTGGTTTGAGAAATAAAAATCCCTTGGTTGCTTTGACGTATCTGAAGTCCCAGAAAGAAGGATAGTTCTCCAAGTAACGACATTTCAAATTCATTCTGCATGTCTTTTGCAAATTTCTGGCTTAACCTGTCATCATCACTACCAAAAATAATATCATCAACATAAACTTAAATTAATAAAATATTACCTTGACTTACCTTGATGTAGAGGTTGTTGTCTGCACTTCCCTTTCTGAACCCTGCCTGCTGCATATACTTATCCAGTCTGGAGTACCATGCTCTAGGAGCCTGTTTTAGACCATACAAGGCCTTCTTTAATTTACACATATAGTCTATGTTCTCTGATAACTGAAATCCTTCTGGTTGTTCAATGTAGACTTCTTCTTCAAGTTCCCCATTCATAAAAGATGATTTTACGTCCATCTGATATACTTTAACATTTTTGTAGCATGCATAAGCTAAAAGCAAATGGATTGCTTCCATTCTGGCAACTGGGGCAAATGTCTCTTCAAAGTCGATTCCTTCAATCTGTGCATATCATTTACATACCAATCTAGCTTTGTTCCTTGTAACCTGTCCATCTTCATTCAATTTATTCCTGAAAACCCATTTTGTGCCGATCACATTCTTATTCTTTGGTCTTGGAACCAATTCC
>JASDQU010507193.1:108750-129045 GCA_032191745.1 Picea mariana
TGTGATATATACCGTTGTAAACCTATACCAATAAATATGAACCATGCATCAACCTGTACCTCAACCTGTAATCAACCTGTACCATAAACAAGTGCATCAACCATGCACCAACCTGTAATCAACCTGTACCATAAGCAAGTGCATCCAACCATGTACCAAGTATGTACCAATCATGTGTCAACTACTCATCAATATGTAACAACATCATCAACTATACACCTCATGTATGTGCCAACTCATCAACTACTTGTCTCAACCATGTACTCAACATGTACGTCAACCAAAATCCCTCATCAATTTTATCATCCAAATCTGATTTGTAGCTCTATAATAGATCTGGTGTATATGATCACATTTCTATAAACCTTCCTTAACTTTAACAACAAGAGACTATCATTTTCATCAAACTTTTATTTAGTCTCACATGCCTAGTTTTGGATTAGTCAACAACCCTAACTTGAAGTAATCATAACTTTGAAACTGTAATGTATAAAGATATAAAACTGATACACAATGTTCTTCAGTATGTTTTATGCAATTCCTCCAAGTTTCACTACTTGGAACCTCTCAGAAAATTATTTATAGCAAAAATGGCATACCTTGTTGAATTGTGGCTTATTCTAGAGAGCGACCTTGTAGAGCATCCCCTGCACGAAATATTTGATGAATTGATCTGAAACTATTACACAACATACTATAGACTGTACCTTAACCAAAAATGTTGGTCTCACTGAATTTGGATCTGTTATGAAGAAGTTATGATGTTTTTACCCGAAACACTTGTTTTTGACTAGTTTCAGGACTGACCACAAACCCTATTTTCCACGGAGTGTAACTCCCAAAATAAAATGACCCAAAATCGAAATTTTTAGCACAGATACTTGGATATGTTTTCTCAATGGCATAGAAATTTCACGGTCTGAATCATTATAGAAAAAAAGTTATAGCAAAAATGGTGAGATGACCTGTAAATAACATACCTTATAAAGCACCATCAAAAGAATTTATCCTTCCTTGCATTTCGGCCTTCTTTTCTTCACCTTGCCTCAGAATTTTAGCTTAGATATCCTTGGTTACATCAGACACCTATAGATATTCAATATGCTCAAGTGTTATTAAAATGAAAGAGCCTTGCCTCTTATTTATACTCTCCAAGTGGCTTCCTTAAAAACATCTTCTAGGTCACTTGGCCCCACTTTCCTTATTTTAGGGTTAACCCACTTCTAATTTATCCATTAAATTTATTATTGAAATAATTTATTTTGTATTCACTTTGAATTATAATACACTCATTACTTCACTTTATTATTTACCTTTTAAAATCTCTTAAACCACTTTGACTACTTTGACATTTTGGGGCTTCTAGATGACATATGAGGGTCCTCCAACTTCATAAGGCCATTACTCTCAAACCGTGAGGAGTTATGTGACGTTCCACATACCATTAGAAATGGCATGACATGTTCTATCCATATAGAATAGTATTATTTGAAAATATATCATAACTCATACCATTACCCATCAAACAAACTTGGGTCCATTACCCAAACCTGGGGTCTCCAACTTCTCATGGCCATAACTCTCTAACCGTGAGGAGTTATGTGACGTTCCACATACCACCGGAAATGTCATGACAAGAAATATCCATATAGGATAGTTTCCTTGACAAATTCATTGTCCTTCATCTCATTATTCCACAATTAAGTATGGTTTCTCTTACTTCGCAAAGCGTCTTCCCGTGAGGGCTTTCACCATAAGGGGACCACTTTGAAGTTCATCCATATTTACTTCTTATCAACCATGAAAAAACAATAATGAGTCATATTTACATCAAACAATATTGGTTCCATTACCCAAACCTTTGTTCTAAGGGGATTTCTTCAAGGGTTGACATCAATGACAACCATCCTTAATCAACATTGCACTGCTTTGTTCCATTCCCTTGGTTTGTACCTATATTTAGCATTGTAATAGTCTTGGAAAGAAAATGATTCCTGGAAACCTTTTGGTGTGGATAGGTACTCTTTGTAACCCTTAAGGGTATCACTATCATGGTCATGTTGTTCTAGAACGTCTGTCTGTTTCTCCTTAAGAAATTGCAGTAATGATGGCCTTGATATTTTATTGCTATATGTTGGTGAGTCGCTCTATATTGGAATATGAGCGTTGTTATTCTCCCTATATGCCCTACTACTTTGTTGACTACCCTCTGTCTGATTCCCATTTTTCTCCTTGGATTTGAATTATTTGTGTCAGGAGTTGTGTTGTATGTTGTTGGCTAGCAATCATCTATAGTTTTCCTACAACTAAAGATTCCAACAATTTTTGGACTTTGTCTTCACCCTAGCATCCTATGCTTCCATATGGTTATGATTCTGATGGGATTTCTTCTTAATTACTCTCCAGTGATTTTTTAAAGGGTTGTCATACACCCCCCTTCTTCCTCAACATTACAGGCTAGCAGAATCACCAACTCTCATACCACTGTAATATCCTTGACCCAAATTATTAATTCTTCCTATGTGAAAATGATATTGAACCCTTACAATAATTTGCTCAATGAGGAATATTGTCAAACACATGGAAAGCACACATAAATAGAGCAGAATAATATGGCATCTTATTATGAATGGGAACAACAATACAAATATTTCTAGTGGCTGTAAAAACAGTTGCGGAACGAGACCAGGAATATAAACTATTGGTTGCTAGGTAGCAACACAATCTTCTACAAAAAACACAAGGAAACCAGGTATGATGCCAACATAGAAATCGAGGCTCTCCAAGCCTCCCAATGCTCTACTCCAGTATACTTCAATATCTTCAAAAAATACCACAAGACAAAGACTCCAAATGAACTCTCCTTTGTCTAGCTAGGGTGGGTATTGCACCACTGAAACTAAACATGCACTGGAAGGGTTTTGCCCAAAACCCTAAAGAAAATGATCGTCACAAGAGCACTCAATACATATCAAATCATAATTCCCAAAGAGGTTGGCTCCCCTTCTATTTATTCTTCTTCTCTGATTCTTCTAGATCTTCCTTCTTAACCAAATCAAACCCTCACTTGAATCAAATATAATTATTTATTTTATTTAATATCTTTTTTGGGTTTGATGCTTTGACTCCCCTTTTTATTTGTTGACTATAGCCTATGGGAGTCGTGTAGGTTAATGAGTCATTAATTGGAGGAGGACATTACATATTCGGCGACAAAAATATACATACATTTATCATACTGAAACATTCTTGGATAGTCATGTTGGATGGCTCTGAAACCTTTTTCTATATTCATGTTTGACGATGCAGATTTTGGCACATGGTTACTCATTATTTTATTTTAATGAGTTTTTAGTTAGTCACGATGATATATTGATTTAGATGAATGTACAATTTAAATAGCGTTCTTGCTTCCAAAATTTCTATGAAGTGGGTGAAACATGATAACCATTCATATTAGCATGTAAGAACTTCTTTATTGTTTTATTTTATTATTCTTTATATTAATACCATTTTCATATAGTTTAATTGATGTTTTTGTTTTGCCCATTTTCATATAATTATTGTTTTATTTTATTAATCTTTATATTAATACCATTTTCATATAATTTAATTGATGTTTTTGTTTTGCCCGTTTTCATATAATTTAATTGATGTTTTTATTTTTTGGAAAAATAATGAAGAGTATAGTTTTGGGTTTATAACATCTTTTGCCTTTCGCTTCATCACTAGTAATAGATGTATTTCAATTGTAGTGTAGTGATGGGATAGTTGTATTTCAATTGTAGAGTGGTGATGAGATTATTTACACTCTCAATTTATTAAACTTGAGTTGCTTTGCAGTTTGAGAGTCTTTTTTGTCCACATTATATTTTGTTCTCACAAATTTTGTTCATTTTAAAGTTTTTTCTCACTATCTTTGCAGTGAAACACATTATTATATTCGTTTATTTGTTATATTAATTCCTTAGTGTTTGACTTTAAGCACATTTTTATATTATTATTTTCTTACTATTAGAGGAAGGGAAGGCTAGACAGAAGACGGTTCACAGTTCTTTTGTCCCTGTAAAGATTCACTTAGTTTCTTCATGCACTCGCCCTCTTCCTTTCAGAAATGTTCAACCTTCAATAATGATTAATTATTTATTAGTCCCTACCATAGGCATAGAGGAACTATAGCGATCAATAAATCGATAAATAGCTTGTACGTTGACCAGAAATATTTCCCTATTGTCTATTGTTGGAACAAGGGAAGTGAAAACATCGATTTTTATATAATAAAAAACATCGTGTTTGTCAAGATCTGATTGGACAAAGGATTGGAGGTCTTATTGTCGCCTTCGCTATTCCCAATGTAAAATATGTTTGCATTTCCAAAGTATTTGGTAGTATATGGTATTTTTTGAATCATAAATTTAGTCATGCATTCGTCGAAGGTAGATTAATGCTACCATTAATTCGAATGTTTGGTTTAGCATTTTATGCTAGGTAAATTTATGGCAATGTTTGATATGGTGGCATATCCAAAGTTTGGCTTTGCAATACATTATCTGGTGTTTGAACTATTGTTACAAAAATATATATGAATTTATTTGGGATATGTCAGAAACCTGCCACATTAAATTTTTTTCCTTAAATGTTTACAGTGCCTTTCTGACAGACTTAAATGTTTACCTAACAGGCTTGGTAGTGTTGAATGGTTACTTAACAGGCTTGTTACAAGATATTTTCTTCCATTTTTAAAATTCATATGCTCCAGCAGCATTGTTGGTTCAGTGGTCCAAGCTTGCTTTTTTCATGGCACTGATTTCTTATTTGCAAGTTCTTGTTGTTCTTGCTTGCCTGTTCGTGTTGTTGCAGTTTGCACGCTTGGGTTTCTGCAATCGTGATTGGAAGAGCCTTGTTTCTGGGGGGGGTTGTTGCTTGTTCCTTTCTTCGTTGTATGTTGTTTGTTGTTGCTTGATTCAACTTTGCAGGGTTTCAGTCCTGCGCCTGCACTTGGACCTTTTGGTGCTTCTTGGTTGGGTTCTTATTTGGTGTTTTTTCTTGTTTGCCCGGGGTTTGCAATGTTGGGATGTTGCATCTGCGGTTGGATCTCTGGTTACATTTTTTTGCACTTCAGTTTGCATAGAATACTATTAAGATAAAATAACAGACTAAAGAATTGCAGGTAATGTAAATTGCATCTGTTATGCGTTGAAACAGAGTTTGTCGGCCTCAAAATATATTTCATAGCTGCCGATGCATTTTCCATGGATTCTGGTTTCATAGTTATGAGAGTGTGTTTTATTGTGTGGGCGATGTAGTTGTTCTATGCCTTTTACTTTCCTATTGTAAACTGTGTTTGACTCTAGTTTGTCGCGTTCTTGTGGTCATTCCGAGCGACCGCCATTCGGTTGCATACTTAGCCAGTGTTATGGACGCGGCTTCGCGAATAGGTTTTATTGAACTATGACAGGTCATGTTCGGTGTAAACATTAGCTTTGTCGAATTATTTTTCTTTAAAAGAAGGCCTCTTAGACAGAAGAGAATGCAATTTATGAAATTATAGGTTTCCTGGACAACATAGGTTAATGATCGCGGCTTCCGGGGGTGGCGGGCTGAAAATTGGGCTTATTAAGATAAAATAACAGAGTAAAGAATTGCAGACGATGTCAATTGCATATGTTACGCGTTGAAGCAGAGTTTGTCGAGCTCAAAATATATTTCATAGTTGTCGATGTTTTTTCCATGGATTTTGTGTTACTACGGCTTCATAGTTATGAAATTGTCTTTTGTTGTGTGGGAGATATAGTCGTTCTCTCCCTTTTACTTTCCTGTTCTAAACTGCGTTTGACTCTAGTTTCTCGCACTTATGTGGTCATTCCAAGCGACTGCAGTTCAATTGCATACTATGACAGGTCGTGTGTGGTGTATAGATTAGCTTTCTCGAATTAGTTTTCTTTAAACAAAAGTCTCTCGGACAGAAGAGAATGCAATTTATGAAATTATAGGTTTCTTGGACAACATAGGTTAATGATCACGGGTTCTCGGGGTGGCGGGCTGAAAATTGGGCTCTTGTTGTTCTGTGCCCTACAAATAGCATGGAGAGTTCCGCGATCATTCCGACCRGGCGTCGTTCAGTTGCATACTTAGCAACCAATTTTATGGACGCGGCTTGGCAGATAGGTGGTATCGAACTATGGTGTACACATTAGCATTTCTGAAATAGTTTTCTTTAAAAGAAGGGCTCCTGGACAKAAGACATTGAAATTTATCAACTTATAGGTTTCTTGGACAGCATAAATTAAACATAGGAAATATGTAATTTTATAAAGTAGATATATAAAGCATGCATGGATCCTCGTCCCATACTTAGCCAGTTTTTGCATCGCAGGTTCTCGGGGTGGGTGGCTGAAAATTGACAATCGGAGAGTTTTGCAATATACAAATTGACAATCGGACTTGCGAATTATTTGAATTTGAAGGTCGTCATGTCCAAAAAAATTAGCATTGTCGAAATAGTTTACTTTACGTATGTCGTTTTACATACCCTGGTGGACAAAAAAATACAAGAAAAAAAATAGTAAGCATTTTTCGTATCACAAGTTCTCGGGGTGGCAGGCTCTAACTTCAGCCACTGTTGTTCTGTGTCCTACAAATAGCACAAAGAGTTCTGTGATATACAAATAGACAATCTGACTTGCGGACTATTTGAATTTCAAGGGCTCATGTGCAAAAAAAATAGCATTCTGGAATTACTTTTCTTTACGTATGTTCTACATACGCTCGTCGACGAAAACAGAAAAATAGTAGTAACGTCTGTTACATAGGGCTCCATCCCTGCTACATTCAACGCTTCCCAATACACATTAAATATGCTTTCAAAAGTCAGAACCGACCAGACAGGTTCAAAAAGATGGCCTTTAATAACTGGAAAGCTCGAGGACATTTCCCATTAAAATAAATAGACAGGCTAATATTCAACCATTCCTTGTTTTTTATTTTGAACAGGCAGGGAAAGTTGAAGACTCAAACGCAACGTAGTTCCGCGGTTATTAGATACTCAATTCGCATTCTCGCTATGCCTTCTGCCAATGAGTTCTCCATCATATATGACCTTCCTTCTAGGTTGTCAGATGTTTTCTCCCCTTCACTCAAATAATAAAAATGTCATTGAATTTGAACAACATTGAGTACTAAAGTGCGTTACCTATGAAAGTGCCTTTTTGCCTGCATTTTGAATTTGCGAAATTTTTTTTATTTTTTTTTTAGCTTCTGTAGTTTTAGTTTTCTTAAAAGCTTCAGGATAGTTCACGAACGTGTCGCCCACAGAGGGCTTGATGTCATGTCCCTCTTTAATATTGTGCATTTCAAAATGATGGGCATCAATAACTGAAAAGTTCACAGAGGGCTTGACGTCATGTCCCTCTTTAATATTGTGCATTTTGAAATGATGGGCTTTAATAACTGAAAATTTCGAGGACATTTCCCATTAAAATGAATAGATAGGCGAATATTATGGGATCTGGTAATTTCTTTTTGCCTACATTTTGAATTTGCAAAAATAGTTGTCTTTTTTTTTTTTTTTTTATTCTGCAGTTTTTAGTTTTCTTAAAAGCTTCAGCATAGTTGACGAACGTGTCGCCCACAGAGGCCTTCATGTCATGTCCCTCTTTAATATTGTGCATTTTGAAATGATGGGCTTTAATAACTGGAAAGCTCGAGGACATCTCCTATTAAAATGAATAGACAGCGGAATATTATGGGATCTGGTAATTTCTTTTTGCCTGCATTTTGAATTTGTGAAACACTTTTTATTTTATTTTTTTTGCTTGTGCAGTTTTAGTTTTCTTAAAAGTTTCAGCATAGTTCACAAACGTGTGACCCACAGAGGCCTTGACGTCATGACCCTCTTTAATATTGTGCATATCTTAGATGTCAGATTTGAGAATCTGCTCGGATATGGGAATTTTAATATGTGTTGTTAGTCACTATTCAGCGTACATATTCAAAAAGATTGGCATTAATAACTGAAAATATCGAGAACATCTATCATTAAAACGAATCAACACAAAATGTATGAAAGACCGTCCAGTGTTGCTTTTAAATACTTATTTCCATTTCTCTCTATCATCAAAGAGTTGCGCTTTAGGGNATTAAAACGAATCAACACAAAATGTATGAAAGACCGTCTAGTGTTGCTTTTAAATACTTATTTCCATTTCTCTCTATCATCAAAGAGTTGCGCTTTAGGGTGCCTTCGTTCTAATGTTCCTGGTCATGGACATGTAAGACAACTTAGAGATGCGATTGAGGGGAAAATGAAAGAAGAGAGAATGGTTTTATGTGACGTGAGCTTTGAGTAAAAAAAAAACTCTTATACAAGAGAAACTCAAAGAGGACGAAAAAAAAAGAACAAGTATTTTCTGGTTGGTATTCTCCCTGTGTTCAATGCTTTGGTTGGTTGAAAAGGCTGCCTGGAGATTTGTTTGTTGAACTTCTTTGTTTTCTTGCTGGGAATTGTAATGGATTTTTAGGTCACGTGCAAGATATTTCTTCGTTCAAGTATATAGCTTCTTCCAACAACACAGATTTAGCAATTGTATCGAATTGTAGAAATCACACAAGTATCTGTCTTCCTCGGAGGCTGGTAACAGAATCTGTATGGGTGGATAAAACAACATATTATCACTACAAGAGTTTCTATTTCATAGTTTGATGACCTGCATGTGGCTCTGGTAGCCAACTTGACAAAAAGCCATGTTCTTTGTCAAAGTTTGTTCGGTTTCCTCTGGATGTAGTTGCAGAATCCACATATTTGGCGTCACCTACGAACATCCCAGGCCTTTCTGTGGGCCGCCATACCTCCCCCGCTATGAGGAAAGATATATTTTGATGCCATCTACAACATTTGATACACTTGCCAGACCTATGCTGGTGCATTCTACAGCATTTGATGCACTTGCCACACCTCAGCTACCCGAAAATGTTATGTACCTCAACAGATTTTCATTTTACATCTAGGTTGGACGTTTCTTCCAATTTACTATAATAAAGCAAAGAAGTTCCACATACAAATCCTCAGAAAGGCTTCTCAACCAAACAGACGATCGAATACAGGGAGAATACCAGTCACTATATATTTGAATTTTTTTCCCCTGCCTTAACTGTTCTGACATAAAATGACTCCGTTCACTTTGAAATCGGCCTAAATCGCATTTGTAAGTTGTCTCGAATGTGAATGTTGAGGAACATTGCAAAGAAAACACCTTAAACCCCAACTTTTCGATGGTAGAAGGAAATTAATACTTGACAAAGAATGGAATGTTGAATAAGTAGCCATTGCAAGCAGGCCATATCTGGAAGAAAGAAGGTATTCAAAAAAATGGGATAGATGTACTTCGCAACACCGATTAAATACAAAACCCAAAATTGATATTCAACTCATTTTTTACAAATAATGAGTTTGAACGTCAAGAAAAGTGTGAAGAAGCTTCATCAATGTACATATCTTTAATTGGTCGACGGCAGGAGAAATCATAATCGTTGTCGCAAATAGCCTCAGCTGTGTTTTGTAACACATCTTATTTGAATATAGAATAATTTTGGTTTATTTCTTAATAGTATTTTCCAATCTCTGGTATTTTTTTTAATTGTATTTTGTACCTTCTTCCCCTGTCTCGTTAAACATGAAGGACAAGCTTTTGTTTCTGCTGCTCACTAATTCAATCTAAATAAAACCTGGTCTGTTATTTCTTTACATTTTACATTTAAGAATACTTTTTCATAGGCCATACTTATGTGGTGTCGGCTCTGTATTTAAAGAAAGAAATTGGAGGACCCGTTCTGCTCCCATTCTTCGGGTTCCGTAAATAGAATGAATTCATGAGTTACAACAAGGCAGTTGAACTGTTGACACAATGTTCCTGTGAAGTATGTTGGATATATTGCAACTTTTTCTATTTGATAATATCCGTGCATATATACTAATATCAGTACTATTGGAAAAAATACAGAAAACTTCCTCTTCGGCAAAGCTTAGGCAGTTATGTTTGGGTTTGCGGTATTAAAAAAATATGTCTACTGTTACGTCATATACATCTTGCAGCCTAGGAACTTCCATACTTTGCAATTTATACTTTAATTACTTAAAGTCACAGCAAATTTTGATTGCATTTAATTTAATTTAGATATTGATGTTTATGGGGATCCGTCGTTTGTTGATGTCATTGGAACGAATACAAGATGAATAGATGATAAGGAATTTATCTCGTTGAGACCACAATGCAAATTCATGTTTCTTGTTGCGCTATGTACATCTTGCAGTCAAAATTTTCCTGGTTTCAACAAAAGTTGCAAGCCGAAGAGCATCTTGCAAATTGGGAGAGCATTTGCATTTGAAACAGAAACAATTCATTAATATATATTAGTATGAATATTATTCAGATATATACGAAAACTTTCTACATTGATAGATACTAGTATGAATACTATTGAAATAGATATCAAAACTTCATATTGGCCAATACTTAGCCAGTTATCTGGACACTCGGCCCCAGGTTTGCGGTATCCAGCACCTATGTCCCCTATTTCGTCATATACATGTTGTAGGAAAAGAACTTCAGTGATGTGCACTCAATGATTTTACTAGTGATAACCCAACAGAGGTTTGAAAACATTTCCAGTAATAAACGGAAAAAAAAAAAGGTTTTTCCGAGTCTCAGATACTAATCTCTTTTCCCATTTTGCTTTTCCCGTCCATTATGGCTTTCTGGTTTTATAATTAGTTGTCTTTCTATGTACGGTGGGCTGACATGTCTTCATCTCCATCTATATCCTTGCACGACGAATCTGACCAACCGCTATTCCATTCCATACTTATCCAATTTTATGCATGTTGTTGCGGGGTCGGCGCTTGCGAGCCCAGTTGCTTATCGTTCCGCTATATACATCTTGCACTGAAAACATTTGTGATCTACAATTCTACCACGGGTTCCTTGTATACATTAACTTYATTCAAAGTATCTGTTGTTGATTTGCATCCCTAGCAACTACGCATCCTTCCTGACATACATCAACAATGGTCATACTAGTGACAAGTGGACGCAGTGGTATGAAAGATACTTTTGTGATCTGCGATTCATGCGTTAACATCTCCATCTATATCCTCGCACGACGGATCCGACCGACCGCTTTTCCTTTTCATACTCAGCCAATTTTATGCCCGCCACTGCGAGGATGGCGCTTGCGAACCAAGCTACTTATCGTTTCGCTATATACATCTTGCACTCAAAACATCTGTGATCTACAATTCCACTGCAGGTTCCTTGTATACATTAAGTTCGTTCAAAGTATCTATTCCTTCTTTCTATCCCCAGCAACTTCACGTCCTTCTTGATATACATCAGCAATGCTCTTACTAGTACCAAGTGGACACAGTGGTACGAAAGATACTTCTATGATCTGCACTTTATGCATTAACTGGTGAGAACTCTGCAGGGATTCGCAAGCATTTGCATTAATAAGAAAACATTATATGTTCTTCTGCGAGATACTTGGTTCTTTTTCCCTTCTCTTCTTCCCGTGTATTATCTAGAATTTCACTGCGAACTTCTCCATCCTTTTTCCCTTATTTTCTTCCTATGTATTATGGGACTATAAAATATGGACATGATATTTTATAGAACATGTACAAATTCTGCATTCCATACCTAGCGACATTTTTGATGGCGGGTTCTCGGGAGGGCGGGCTGGCTCAAAATTGGGCCTCCATTGTTTCGTGCCCTACAAATAGCACCTTGAGTTCCGCGATATACAAATTGACAAGTGCACCTCTGGACTGGCTAACTCAACATTGCACTTCTATTGTTTCGTGTCCTCCAAACAGCGCTCCCAGTTCCGCGATATAGAAATTGACACACGGAGTGCAGGACTGGCGAGGTGGACATTGCCATTGTTTACGGATGCTAATTCCTATGAAGTATCTAACAGTATCTAAAAAATTATTTTAGTTTTTATTTTTTCCCTATATAACAGTATCTAAAAAATTATTTTGAATACTAAAATAGCTCTTAGTAGTGACAACTGGACACAGAGGTACGAATCAGTTGGGATTGCACTCTCCACAATATACAAATTGACTACCGGATTCCGACATCGTCTGCTATTCCGTGTTACAGATTATGCATTGCAATGTTCGGAGCGATACAATTAGAAGGTTCGGGCCTCGCCTCCTTTGCAGACACTTTCTCAGCCTGTTTTGGATCCTCCTGTTTCTCGGTTCAAGAAATATGCAACTCCAACGTTGGCGGGTTGACATATGTTTATCTCCATCTATATAATCAAACAACGAATTTGACCGACCGTTGTTGCTTTCAATACTTGGCCAATTTTATGTCCAGGGTTGTCGAGTTGGCACCAATTTCATCTCCATCTATATCCTCGCATGGCGCATTGGACTGCCAGCTGTTCATTTTCATACTTAGTGAATTTTATCTCTGCGGTTGTCGAGTTAGCGCAATTGAACTCTATTCCTTTTTGTTTCGTTATATACATCTTCCACTCTAAATTTTCGTGGTCTACAATTCCACTGCTAACTACTCTGTTCTTTTTCCCTTTTTTTTCTTCTCGTGTATTATGGGACTATAAAGTATGGACATGATATCTTATAGAGCATGTACTAATTCCCATGATATTTTATAGAGCATGTACAAATTCTGCATTCCATATCTAGCGACATTTTGGATCACGGGTTCTCAGGTGGGTGGGCTCAAACTTGGACCTCCATTGTTTCGTGGTCTACAAATAGCACCCACAGTTCCGCGATATACAAATTGACAAGCAAACCTACAGAGTGGCTGACTCAACATTGCACTTCCATTGTTTCATGTCCTCCAAACAACACTCCCAATTCCGCGATATAGAAATTGGCACGCGGAATGCAAGACTGGCGGGGTGGAGATTTCCATTGTTTACGGATGCTAGTCCCTATGAACTATCTAACAGTATCTAAAAAATAATTTTGAATACTAAATTAGCTCTTAGTACTAACAACTGGACACAGAGATACGAAACAGTTGGGATTGCACTCTCCGCAATATACAAATTGACTACCGGATTCTGACATCGTCTGCTCTTCCATGTTACAGATTATGCATTCAAATGTTCGGAGCGATACAATTAGAATTTCTGGGCCTCGCCTCCTTTGCAGACACCTTCTCACCCTGTTTTGGATTCTCCTATTGTCGGGTTCACGAAATCTACAATTCTAGCGCGGTCACTCTACCACTGCTCACAAATGTTTCAAAGTATCTCTCACTACCTTCCATCCCCACTAACTTCCTATGCTTTCGGCTGTCCTACCATACCCTATTCTTTGTTACGCATATTGCACTCAAAAAGTTCCGAGACATACAATTTGACCCTCGCACCCCCACCCTCAACGCTTGTACGTTGCAACCCTATTTTGTAGCTGTCTTTTTTCCCCTGCCCACGACCTCCGTACTTTCTTACTATGCGATTAGAAACCTTTCATGTTAACAGTTGATCATGCGGAAATCGTCAACATTGTCATTAATGGCCGAAAACCTCGAGGAGATCTCCCATTATTGCACATTAAACAAAGATGTGCAGACAGCTATTTTGTCCCTTCCGATTGTTCATCTCCAACACACGTCCTCGTGTTGGGCAGCTCAAGAAATCTACAATGCTTAATCGCTCATTTCAATATCCAACGTGTTGGCATTTCTATATATGCAATTAGTATTGTTTAATGTTAACAATGCATCATGCAACAACCATCCAAATTGTCATTAATCAACAAAATTCTTGAGGACATCTCCCATTCACACGCTTTCGACCAAAAATTGTGCAGGGTTGTATTATCCCTTCCAACTTTTCATTTCATTCATCAGCTAGAACAAATAAACATTCTTGTAGACTTATGGCTCCAGGTCAACAGCAGTTTTGTGGAGATACAGTAAATATGTTCACACAAGAGGACCAGAGCTTTCAGTGGTCGAGGGCATACTTTTACTATTCATTATGTTTCGCCCAAAACAAAGTGATTTTGACCTCTGGAATCGCTCGTGCAGGCTGCGTTCCTGAGGTTTTTAACTATAAGGACGTGGTCTCTTGGTGCGCCCAAAAATATATTCCAGGCCAAAGAATTATTCCACTGCGCGACCATTCTCCTGTTCCTTTGTCGCCTCGTCTCTTTCGCGAGATGTTAAAATTATTGAACCCAACATTGACGTTCAGAGGACAAGACTGCAAACAGTTTCTAGAAAAAGATCATAACGGGTTGGACATTTTAGCGGACTTCCTCAAAGACCCGACAACAGTTTCTGAAGATATCACAAGGATGCAGGTAAGTTCCTTTAGAAATCCATTCCAGGAAATTGCTTGGTTGGTTACAAGAATAACGGGACAAGCATCCACAGCAAGCATTTCCCATATAATTATTTATATTTTGTATTTCACAGTCAAGGAACAACACATTTACGATTGGGGGAAGCTAATTTCCATTGAGCTCTACTCCCAGTTGTCACAATTCAAAGAATCGAATAAATTTTATATGTCATCCTGCTTGATTTTCGCAATTGTGTATTGTTGTCCGTTTCCAAAACTTTCTCTTTCCAATAAAATAAACTGTGGATTCGACCCAGTAACATTCTGGCATAAGGCCCTGTGGAGACAGAAGGCCTCCCATTGTTTTTATGAAGTTTTTAATGGCTTTGTATCAGTTTTCAAAGATTTATTGTTAGGCAAGGATGCTCCGCAGATGTCTGGCCAGGCAACCAAGTTTTTGAATAGGAAGGGAACACTTGAGCAAGAGAAAAATCACAGTGTCCTCATGGTCTTTGGCTCTAAGGAAAATCCTGCGTTCCTTCCATTCCACATCACGGACAAGATGTTTGTAGCAGAAATAGCAAGGCAATACAACCACTGGTTGCATTTTTTCCATGACAAGAAAAAAAAAACAGTTCATTCCTTTGCCCTGGAAAGTCGGAGACTTCATGTGCAGAAACATAAACAAGATTGACGAGTTTGCCACACATTTCAAGAAATTGAACATAACGTACGCTGAAAGGCTAAAAGGGTTCAACCCTAATGGCATTTTTCGAGAACATTTATTGGGTGTTGGCTTTAACACCTATTTTATCCATACACACCTGACCCAAGACAGGAACAGTGTCGACAACAATCATGCTTCTGCCAATTGCGATGCAGAGACATTGAAAAGCGCCACTGAATTGTACAGACAACATGGAAAAGTATCCGGTGAGAAGAGTACCCAGTCCCCCGCTAGCACTCCCAAGAGAATGACATCATGGAGCATCGCTTCGACAGTCCACCTCAGTAAGAAAACAACCCAGAAATATTTGAACGGAGGAGGAGATAAGAACCCTCCTCGCATAAATATTGATACTTCTCACAAAATTCCATTGAAGAAGAAGAGAAAAAACAATGCAGGGCAAGCGGAGGAACCCCAAATTGAAAGTGGAAAACTGCAACTTGAAATTGAAGCTGAGCACATGCAGAAAATTGGGTCATCCGCGGTGGAAATATCGGACACCGACTTTTTTGACATAGATGAATCCTTCGTAATCCAGAGCGCTATTTTTTACAGCCAATCTAAAAGTCTGGTCATTGAAAAGAGAGATGTAGCAAACAAGAAAGGCAAATCTCACGCAGAGATTAACTTTAGCGAAATGTCATCATCCCAAATCTGCCAATTTCACTAGGGAACTGGTGACATTCTTTGTGATTCCATTCGAGGAATTGAGACAGAAAATGCCAATATGAAATTGGATATGAATATGAAAATGCCAAGAGCAATTGTTTCGTGTCCTCCAAACAGCGCTCCCAGTTTCGTGATATAGAAATTGACACACGGAGTGCAGGACTGGCGGGGTGGACATTGCCATTGTTTACGGATGCTAATTCCTATGAAGTATCTAACAGTATCTAAAAAATTATTTTAGTTTTTATTTTTTCCCTGTATAACAGTATCTAAAAAATTATTTTGAATACTAAAATAGCTCTTAGTAGTGACAACTAGACACAGAGGTACAAATAAGTTGGGATTGCACTCTCCGCAATATATAAATTGACTACCGAATTCTAACATCGTCTACTCTTCCGTGTTATAGATTATGCATTGCAATGTTCGGAGCGATACAATTAGAAGGTCCGGGCCTCGCCTCCTTTGCAGACACTTTCTCAGCCTATTTTGGATCCTCCTGTTTCTCGGTTCACGAAATATGCAGCTCCAACGTTGGTAGGTTGACATATGTTTATCTCCATCTATATAATCAGACAACGAATCCGATCGACCGTTGTTGCTTTCGATACTTGGCCAATTTTATGTCCAAGGTTGTCGGGTTGGCACCGATTTCATCTCCATCTATATCCTCGCATGGCGCATTGGACCACCAGCTGTTCATTTTCATACTTAGTGAATTTTATCCCCGCGGTTGCCGAGTTGGTGTAATTGAACTTTGTTCCTTTTTGTTTCATTATATACATCTTCCACTCTAAATTTTTGTGGTCTACAATTCCACTACTAACTACTCCGTTCTTTTTCCCTTTTTTTTCTTCCCGTGTATTATGGGACTATAAAGTATGGACATGATATCGTATAGAGCATGTACTAATTCCCATGATATTTTATAGAGCATGTACAAATTCTGCATTCCATATCTAACGACATTTTGGATCATGGGTTCTCGGGCGGGCGGGCTCAAACTTGGACTTCCATTGTTCCATGGTCTACAAATAGCACCCACAGTTCCGCGATATACAAATTGACAAGCGAACCTGCAGAGTGGCTGACTCAACATTGCACTTCCATTGTTTCGTGTCCTCCAAACAGCGCTCCCAGTTCCGCGATATAGAAATTGACACACAGAATGCAGGACTGGCGGGGTGGAGATTGCCATTGTTTATGGATGCTAGTCCCTATGAACTATCTAACAGTATCTAAAAAATAATTTTGAATACTAAATTAGCTCTTAGTATTGACAACTGGACACAGAGGTACGAAACAGTTGGGATTACACTCTCCGCAATATACAAATTGACTACCGGATTCCGACATCGTACGCTCTTATGTGTTATAGATTATGCATTCAAATGTTCGGAGCGATACAATTAGAAGGTCCGGGCCTCACCTCCTTTGCAAACACCTTCTCACCCTGTTTTGGATTCTCCCGTTGTCAAGTTCACGAAATCTACAATTCTAGCACGGTCACTCTACCACTGCTCACAAATGTTTCAAAGTATCTCTCGTTGCCTTCCATCCCCACTAACTTCCTGTGCTTCCGGTTGTCCTACCATACCCTCTTCGTTGTTACGCGTATTGCACTCAAAAAGTTTCGAGACATACAATTTGACCCTCGCGCCCTCACCCTCAACACTTGTACGTTGCAACCCTATTTTGTAGCTATCTTTTTTCCCCTGCCCACGACCTCCGTACTTTCTTACTATGCGATTAGAAACCTTTCATGCTAACAACTGACCATGCAGAAACCATCAACATTGTCATTAATGGCCGAAAACCTCGAGGAGATCTCCCATTATTACGCATTAAACCAAGATGTGTGGATAGTTATTTTGTCCCTTCTAATTATTCATCTCCAACACACGTCCTCGTGTTGGGCCGCTCAAGAAATCTACAATGCTTAATCGCTCATTGAAATATCCAACATGTTGGCATTTCTATATATGCAATTAGTATTGTTTAATGTTAACAACGCATCATGCAACAGCCGTCGAAACTGTCATTAATCAACGAAATTCTCGAGGACATCTCCCATTCACACGCTTTCGACCAAAATTTGTGCAGGGTTATATTATCCCTTCCAAATTTTCATTTCATTCATCGACTAGAACAAATAAACATTCTTGTAGACTTATGGCACCAAGTCGACAACAGTTTTGTGGAGATACAGTAAATATGTTCGCACAAGAGGACCAGAGCTTTCAGTGGTCCAGGGCATACTTTTACTATTCATCCTGTTCCGCCCAAAACGAAGTGATTTGGACCTCTGGAATTGCTCGTGAAGGCTGTTCCTAAGATTTTTTACTGTAAGAAGGTGGTCTCTTGGTGCGCCCAAAAATATATTCCAGGCCAAAGAATTATTCCACTACCCGACCATTCTCTTGTTTCTTTGTCGCCTCGGCTCTTCCGCGAGATGTTAAAATTATTGAACCCAACATTGACATTCAGAGGACAAGACTGCAAACAGTTTCTAGAAAAACATCATAATGGGTTGGAAATTTTAGCGGACTTCCTCGAAGACCCGACAACAGTTCCTGAAGATATCACAAGGCTACAGGTAAGTTCCTTTAGAAATCCATTCTGGGAAATTGCTTGGTTGGTTACAAGAATAACGGGACGGGCATCCACAACAAGCATTTCCCATATAATTATTTATATTTTGTATTTCACAATCAAGGAACAATACATTTTTTATTGGGGGAAGCTAATTTCCATTGAGCTCTGCTCCCAGTTGTCACAATTCATCGAATAAATTTTATATGTCATCCCACTTGATTTTCGCAATTGTGTATTGTTGTCTGTTTCCAAAACTTTCTCTTTCTAATAAAATAAACTATGGATTCGACCCAGTAACATTCTGGCACGAGGCCTTGTGGAGACCCAAGGCCTCCCATTGTTTTTATGAAGTTTTTAATGGCTTTGTCTCAGTTTTCAAAGATTTATTGTTAGGCAAGGATGCTCCGCGAATGTCTGGCCAGCCAACCAAGTTTTTGAATAGAAAGGGAACACTTGAGCAAGAGGAAAATCACAGTGTCCTCATGGTCTTTGGCTCTAAGGAAAATCCTGCGTTCCTTCCATGCCACATCACAAACAAGATGTTTGTTGCAGAAATAGCAAGGCAATACAGCCACTGGTTGTATTTTTTCCATGACAAGAAAAAAAAAACAGTTCATTCCTCTGCCCTGGAAAGTCGGAGACTTTGTGTGCAGAAACATCAACAAGATTGACGAGTTTGCCGCCCATTTCAATAAATTGAACGTAACGTACGCTGAAAGGATAAAAGGGTTCGACCCTAATGGCATTTTTCGAAAACATTTATTGGGTGTTGGCTTTAACACCTCTTTTATCCATACACACCTGACCCAAGACAGGAACAGTGTTGACAACAATCCTGCTTCTGCCAATTGTGACATAGAGACATTGCAAAGCGCTACTGAATTGTATAGAAAACATGGAAAAGTATCCGGTGAAAAGAGTACCCAATCCCCCGCTAGCACTCCCAAGAGCATGACATCACGGAGCATCACTTCGACGGTCCACCCCAGTAAGAAAAAAACCCAGAAATCTTCGAATGGAGGAGGAGATAAGAACCCTCCTCACATAAATATTGATACTTCTCACAAAATTCCACTGATGAAGAAGAGAAAAAACAATGCAAGGCAAGTGGAGGAACCCCAAATTGAAAGTGGAAAACTGCAACTTGAAATTGAAGCTAAGCACATGCAGAAAATTGGGTCATCCGCAGTGGAAACATCGGACACCGACTTTTTTGACATAGATGAATCCTTCGTAATCCAGAGCGTTATTTTTGACAGCCAATCTAAAAGTCTGGTCATTGAAAAGAGAGATGTAACAAACAGGAAAGGAAAATCTCGCGCAGAGATTAACTTTAGCGAAATGTCGTCGTCCCAAATCTGCCAATTTCACTAGGGAAATGGTGACATTCTTCTTGATTCCATTCGAGGAATTGAGACAGAAAATGCCAATATGAAACAGCACCTCAACAAATTTGAGCAGGCTTTTCTTGCAACTTCAGAATTTGCCAATCCTTTGGCAAAAATCGTGCCTGCTACCACTGCAGCAAGGATGAAAGTATCCTCTACCCTCTTTGCATGCTCTAGAGCCCTTGTAGAGAATAACATCAACAAAAGAATGCAGCTAGTTACTGAAGCCTGGGAAACATCGCAAAATTTAGTTTCCTTCGGAAAGAAGGCCAATGATTTGCTTGAACAATTGGATACGAATTTAAAAAATGAACAGCTTTTTCGTGATCAAGTACTAGCCCCTTTTTCCAAATATGCCGACAACACATCGGAACTGAAAAGAAGACAGAAGAAACTCCCCTCGCCAAAGCGCACCAAAAAAGTAAAAGCATGCTGGCAAAAGAAAGTTGACAACCTGCAGCTCATTGTCAAGTCATGTAAACAAGTCATATCAGAAAAGGAAGATTTATTCACAAGCCTGCTCCAGCTGGACTTAGCCGGAACTACCAACGAGGTTCAAGATCCTAACTTAATTCTCAAATCCTT
>JASDQU010507194.1:24481-38901 GCA_032191745.1 Picea mariana
ATATATATATATATATATATATATATATATATATATATATATATATATATATATATCAGAGTTAAATTTGTTGGTGAAAATTGGAGTGATTTTTTAGTGCCCTACCATCCCAATATGAAAATGGGTTGTCGGGTACACTATAAATTGGCATTAGAGTGAACTACAACATTGAACCTACATGGGGCTAGAGGTACAATGCATAGAAACATAAATTTGCAGAAGCAATTTTTATAAGGTAAGTATGAATTGTATAACAGAAGTTCTCCAAGGAAAACAAAATTGGGGAAATTTGCAATAACTTTAACAATTGAGGAAAATGTGTTTAACTTTCCCCAAATGGAAATTTTGAAAATTTATTATAAAAAAAAAAAAAAACAAATCCCCTATGAATTATAGAATTTAATGAGAAATTTGGAAAATTTGGACTAGGGGGGTTAAATTGCCTAAACTTTGTCATCTATGCAATCCTGTAGAGGCCTAAATTTGGCCAATTTATGAATTGTAGAGTCGACCTAAGAAAATTTGGGGAAATTGAGAAAATTGGGTGAAATTGGGTAAAATCCCCATTTTCTCAATGAAATTTAGTGAAAATTTGGTACTAGGATGTCCAAATTTCTAGTGCAAAGTGTGATGTCATGTTCCCTAGAGTAGGCCAACAGGGAGTGACTTAGTAGTCTATGTGTTCCTGTAGACTATATTCAGGCACAAACAGGGAACAAGATGGAGAAATAAGGGTGAATTGATGGCTAAACGATGAATTAAGCCAAAATACTTAGGAAAAGTCACTTAAGTAAGTCAACAAAGAATTAGAATGAAAAGGTGCTAAAGGGGGACTTAATTAATTAATTATTCACCTTAGGAGGAAAAGCGCCTACCTTAAGTGAGGTCAATGGTGAATTAGGTTAGGAATGATATAACGGGAGGAATTTGACCTAATTCCTCATTATGCATTGTTATGATTTGATGTTGAGAGTTCCCATAGGAAGAAGAGAGTCGACCTTACTATTTTGTGAATTTATGGAGGAAACCACCACCATTGATCGGTTTCGGTGTTGAGAGACACATCCTAGGCCATCGGAGATACCATCCATGTATTTCACCATACTTTTCAGGAGTATCCATTGCAGAGTGCACAACTCAACCAGTGAGGGCGCAAGTCAGTTTCAGGGTTTGGGAAGTTGCACGAGGTCCGAGTTCATATTGCAGTTTCCTTCCAACCCAGTTGAGATCCAGCCAGGGTGCTTCTATTGATCCATCTATCATCATATTCTAATGGTGGAATCTTGCATATCGCCTCATCCAGTGATTTAGGGCGCAGCTCATCTGACAACACATTTGGGGTCGCAAACGAAGCATCAGGACATATCCGGGGTAACCCTTCTGACCCAGTTCCACATTTGGCGAGACGGTCATTTTGATCCATATAGTAGCAAATTTCATTGGTGGAATCATTTGGGGTGCATCCAATGTCCTAGGAGGTACGCAAATCCCTCAGGGGTCTAGATCCAGTACCTCAGAGGCCGGCACTCATCCATTCCATTCTAGGGGGCAGAGCACTTCTAATGGAGCAGTTTTCAGCACATTCTGATGATCTATCCTTCTGGACGAGTTTTGCAGCTGGTAGCGGTTACCGTATTTCTTCGGAGTCGCATACTTATGTCGATCTATCCATGCATGCATTAGATCTACATTCATCTTCTAATCACAGATATTTTTATGTTATTTGATTGTATTCCAGTGACGATCCATGAGATCTAGCTAACGATTATACTCTATATTTCCAGTGTGTTATTGTATTTCCATGCTTGAGTTGCATAATATATGTTAATGGGAAGTTGACGTTCTTTACTTCTGCATGCATCCTTTATATATTGTTTAAACCATAAATGCACAACATGCACATGCAAATACACAACATGCACATGCAATAACCAACATGCACCTGAAATAACCAACATGCACATGCAATAACCATAAAGATCTCAAACACACAACTGAAACACATCCAGAAACCCCCGGCGTATCAGATCTGCACGACAGAACATTGGATCAGTAGAATATATCTTGATCTGCGAGATCAGGGATATTTCAGTGGTATCAGAGCTTTAGTCCTGGCAGCCTATGACTAAAGACAATGAGTACAACAAAAGAACCAGATGGCCATGAGCACATAAGTGACGAATATGTCACTTATAGCAGGTGCAAGGAAAGAAGGTCTAGGCCTAACATTCTTCATTTCCCTCCCAGTTCAAAGGAAGAGGAAGAGGAGCATAGATAAGCAAAGAGGAGAGCAGAGTGTGAGGCCGAGCGCGAAGCAGAGAGGAGGTTAGGTGATGGATATGAGTGACCAGAGGGCAGTGGTAAGGCCCCCATGGATCCATATGTGGCCTTCATGCAGGCTGTCAGTGATATGTTAGCTATTCAGTAGACCATGTCACAGTCCCTGGCTCAAGTAGCTGATAGATTGGCTATGGTAGACATCCAGGGCACACAAGCCCCACATGCAGCACAGGGGAACTCAAGAGCAGGCAGTAGACCCCAGTCACCCACTCGCACATACACCCCTGTGAGTAGTATTCCACATCCGTTGTTTCCCACTTTTCATAGGGAACCCCAAGTAGCAACACAGACACCGATAACACAGAGACTGCCCACTCATGCAGAGGACATTGCAGAGTATCGGAGAGAGTATGCAGCATTGGGCCATGACTTCCATCAGGATATGACCTTGATCGAGTATTGTGGGCTCAGACTCAGGAACCGCCCCAGAGAGCCACAGAGAGGAGGGTCGTAGCTGCAACAGCAGCAGGGGCATAACATTGACTTCATCTAGAAAGTTGGTAAACTCACTATACCTTCTTTCAATGGATCGTCCAAATCCACCGACAAAGCTTAGGTACAGAAAGATTGACACCTACTACAAGCTCAACCAAATGACATAGATAGAGGCCATCAGTTTCACCACCTTACATTTAGAGGGTGAAGCACATGAGTTGTGGTATCATGGATTGGTGACATTGGGCCACAGTCGTATCACCTCCTACCAAGAGTTCATAGAGAGACTCATGGACAGATTTGACAGGAGGGATCCAGAGATCCATTTCAGAGATCTAGCCCAGTTGAGACAAACTGCGACAACAGAGGCATTCATCTCAGAGTTTCAGAGGGTAGCAGTGGAAGTGAAAGACATATACGAACCCTGATTGGTCATGTTATTCACAGAAGAGATCATAGAACCCATGAGAGGGTGGGTGAAGGCCTACTAGCCTCATACCTTGCAGGATGCCACCAGACGCACTAGAGACTTGGTAGACTCTATGCCAAAAATTAAACCATTTACCAAACCCTTTGTACCACAGAGAGACAGGGATCAGAATAATCCATAGAGGGAATGGAAGGGCAAGCCCAAGTTAGATGATGATACGAGATGGGAATTGATGAGGAAGAATATTTTCTTCTCGTGCAAAGACCCGTGGGTCCCAGGGAATAGATGCATGGGAAGGGGCAAATCCACTACATTGAAGTGGAATCAGGTAGCGAGGAGGAGGATGAAAATACCGAGGCACCAGTAGACAGTGATTCAGAGGTTGAGACCATTCATGAGCCAGAGAAGCAGCCGAAGAAACCTCAGATACCGACAAGGGAACAACCTAAGGAGGAGGCAAAATCGCATAGAGAGGTGAAATGGGGAACCATAGCCACCCTTTCAGGAGTACCCAGGTACAACACTTTCAGGCTCAAGGGCCTTATACAGGGGCAATGCATGACAGTGTTAGTTGATGGTGGGGCCACCCACAACTTCATAGATGTGTCCTTAGTAGCTAGGAGGGGGTTACGCAGAGAGGAGTTTGAGGGACTCCATGTAGTAGTGGCAGATGGATTCACGATGACTTGCTTGGACATGATCCTTGACCTAGAGGTCAAACTAGGAAACTACACCCTGATAGACACATTATATGTAGTTGATTTGTTAGATATTGATGATGTGCTAAGGGTACAGTGGTTGTATTCATTGGGAGATATTGGGTTCAAATATCAGACATTGACCATGAGCTTCAGAGATGCCAGTGGATCAAGAGTTGTGCTGAGAGGCATGTATACAGGGGCACCTCGAGCAGTATTGGCAAAGAGGATAGAGAGGATATTTCATCATGGTGATTTGGCTTACGCAGCAGAGTGTTTGATCACCACGTGAAAGGACTCAAAGGGTAGGGAGAAGTACCATCCACAGATCAAGGATCTTTTGGATCAATATGAGACAGTATTTGGACCGATACCACCAGGGAGACCGCCAGACAGGGGTTTTGAGCACATTACTGAGTTAGAGGCAAGGTCTACACTGGTGATTATAGCACCCTATAGACACCGCAAGAAATTTAAGGATGAGATTGAGAAAGCAATAAAATAATTTCTCGCTATGGGGAACATCAGGCCTAGCATGAGTCCTTTTGCATCTTCATTCATCCTAGTACTGAAGAAGGATGGCACATTACGAATGTGCATCGATTACAGAGCGCTCGATAAAAAAATGATCAAGAATCATTACCCCATTCCACGCATATATGAGTCGATGGATGAGTTGCATGGGGCAGTCTTCTTCACTAAGATTGATCTACGCTCAGGATACCATCAGATCAGCATCAAGGAGAAAGACATTGAGAAGACAGCGTTCCAGTTCCATTTCGAACACTTTGAGTTCTTGGTCATGCCTTTTGGATTGACCAACACACCAGCCACTTTCTAGTCTTGCATGAATCATATATTTAGAGGACAATTGAGGAAGTACATCCTGGTATTGTTCGATGACATATTGATCTACAGCAAGACATGGGATGAGCATCTAGCACATTTGCGGGAGGTCTTGGATATTATACAGGCACAGTCTTTATATGCCAAGGAATCCAAATGTGAATTTGGCATTAGAGGACTACTGTACTTGGGGAATATCATCAGTGAGTAGGGAGTACAGGTTCATTAGGAAACGATCAGGGCCATTTTGGATTGGCCAATGCCCAAGACTCTCACAGAGCTGAGAGGATTATTTGGGTTATGCAGTTACTAAAGGTGGTTCATCAAGGGTTTTTCACAGTTGGGAGCACCACTCACAGACTTGACCAAGAAGGGTTATTTTCATTGGACAAAGGAGTCACAACAAACATTCAACAAAATGAAGGAGGTTATGAGCACATGCCCTGTTCTAGCCCTTCTAGACTTCTCGCAGACATTTGTCTTAGAGTGCGACGCATCAGGGATGGGGATTGGAGCAGTTTTGATGTAGGGGGGGCACCCCATAGTGTTTGAGAGCAGAAAGATCAATGAGTCGAAGAGACTCTATCTTATCTACGACAAGGAGATGCTAGTGATCATGCATGTCTTAACCAAATTCAGGCAATATATGGTTGGCAACAGGTTTGTAGTGAAGACTGATCATAACAGTCTCAAGTATTTCCTTGATCAGAAAGACCTCAGAGAGAGGCAGCAAAAGTGGGTCTCAAAGAGCCAAGACTTTGAATTTAACATTGAGTATGTCAAGGGAAAAAGGAATATCATGGTAGATGCCTTGTCCAGGAGGCTGGCAAGATGTTCGATGATGGACATTTGTACAGATTGGAAAGCTCATTTGTTGGTGGAATACTCCAAAAAAATATTTTCTTGTGAGGTGATTGACAAACAGGTGATTGATGATAGATACCGAGTTATTGATGATGTCATTTTCTACAAGGACCAGATCTACTGGTTCCAGAATCCACCCTGAAGGGGAAAATTATGAAGGTATGTCATGATTCTCCTATAGTAGGGCATCAGGGATACTTCAAAACATATAGGTAGATCAGGGAGAGATTCTCATGGAAGGGTCTCAAGGATGATGTATTGAAACACATACTAGAGTGCATGACTTGTTAGTAGAACAAGTCTGAGCAGACACACCCCGCAAGGCTACTACAGCCTCTACCCATTCTAGAGCAGAAATGGGAGAGTATTTCCATATTTGTGGTGGTCAATAGACTGACCAAATTTGCACATTTCTTCGCCATACCCACAGACTACAAGGCCATACAGGTAGCATAGTTGTTCTTTAGGGAGGTATTCTAGTTGCACGTGTTACCCAGGAAGATAGTCAATGATAGAGATGGGTGCTTCATCAACGCATTTTTGCAGGATCTTTTCAAGTTGACAGGCATAGAGCTAGCCACTAGTACCAGCTACCACCCACAGACAGATGGGCAGATAGAGATCGTCAACAAATGGGTGGAGGGGTATCTGAGGAACCATGTGGGGGGGCAGCAGCACACTTGGGTGAGATGGTTACATATGGGTGAGTATTGCTACAACACAACTTACAAAATGTCTATTAGGATGTCACCATTCAGGGCATTGTATGGATATGATGCACCCTCCTTTATGGAGACTGTGTTTGGGGACAGCAGGGTCCCGGGGAAAAAGGACTGGGTGGAGGAGAGTCATAGGATCCTTCAATCAGTGAGGGATAATTTGCAATCATCTCATAACCAACAAAAGATATATGCAGACCGGCATAGGGTTGAGCATAGTTTTGAGGTAGGGGATTTGTTTTTTTTGCGATTACAGCCATACAGACAATCTCCTTGAAGAGGAGTGGATCAGAAAACATGAAGCCGAAGTTCTGCGGGCCATACAGAGTCATCAGGAGGATAGGTGAGGTGACATATGAGCTAGAGCTATTGGAAGGTAGTAAGATTCATAATGTCTTCATGTATCTTGCCTTAAAAAGGTCGTGGGACAACAGGTTAGCATTTCAGAGGAGTTTCCACCCTTGGATGAGGAGGGTCAGTTGGAGCTAGTGTCGGATGAGGAGGGTCAGTTGGAGCTAGTGCCGGAGGAGGTACTAAAGCAGAGAGAGCGCAAATTGAGGATCAGGATCATCAGGGAGTGCTTGGTTAGATGGATGGGTCTTCCAGTGGAGGATGCGACATGGGAGGGAGAGCATATCTTACAGCACCTAGGATTGATGTTGCTTGAGCACAAGCAATCTTGGGAAGGGAGGACTGTGATGTCCCGTTCCCTAGAGTAGGCCAGCAGGGAGTGACTTAGTAGTCTATGTGTTCCCGTAGACTATAGTCAGGCACAAACAGGGAACAAGATGGAGAAATAAAGGTGAATTGATGGATAAATGATGAATTAAGCCAAAATACCTAGGAAAAGTCACTTAAGCCTATGTCAATGAAGAATTAGAATGAAAAGGTGCTAAAGGGGAACTCAATTAATTAATTATTCACCTTAGGAGGAAAAGCGCCTAGAATAAGTGAGGTCAATGGTGAATTAGGTTAGGAATGATATAAAGGGAGGAATTTGACCTAATTCCTCATTATGCATTGTTATGATTTGATGTTGAGAGTTCCCAGAGGAGGAAGAGAGTCAACCTTACTGTTTTGTGGATTTCTAGAGGAAACCACCACCATTGATCGGTTTCAGTGTTGAGAGACACACCCTAGCCCATCGTAGATACCATTCAGGTATTTCACCGTACTTTTCAGGAGTATCCATTGCAGAGTGCATAGCTTAGCCAATGAGGGTGCAAGTCAGTTTGAGGGTTTGGAGAGTTGCATGAGGTCCGCGTTCAAATTGCAGTTTCCTTCCAACCCAGTTGAGATATAGCCAAGGCTCTTCTATTGATCCATCTATCATCAAATTTTGATGGTGTAATCTTGTGGATCACCTCATCCAATCATTTAGGGCACAGCTCATCCGACAGTACATTTGGGGTCACAGACGGAACATCAAGATAGATCTGGGGTAACCCTTCTAACCCAGTTCCACATTTGGTGAGACAATTGTTTTGAGCCATATATCAGCAGATTCCATTGGTGGAATCATTTGGGGCGCATCCAGTGTCCCAGGAGGTGCGCAAACCCCCCAGGGGTCCAGATCTAGTACCTCATATTCTGGCACTCATCCATTCCAGTCTAGAGGCCAGGGCACTTCTATTGAAGCATTTTCTGGCACATTCTGACGGTCTATCCTTTCGGACAATTTTTCCAGCTGGTAGCGGTTACCGTATTTCTCTAGAGTCGCATATTTCTGTTGATCTATCCGTGCATGCATCAGATCTGCATTCATCTTCTAATCACGGGTATTTTTATGCTATTTGAGTGTATTCCAGTGACGATCCATGAGATCTAGTTGACGATTATACTCTATATTTCCAGTTTGTTATTGTATTTCCATGCTTGAGTTGCATAATATATGTTATTGGGCAGTTAATGTTCTTTACTTCCACATGCATCCTTTATATATTGTTTAAACCATAAATGCACAACATGCACATGCAATAACCAGCATGCACCTGAAATAACCAACATGCACGTGCAATAACCATAAAGATCTCAAACACACAACTAAAACGCATCCAGAAACCCCCAGTGTATCAGATCTGCAAGACAGAACATTGGATCAGTAGCAAATATCTTGATCTGCGGGATCAAGGATATTTCATAAAGGTCAAATTGATGTGAGTAGGGCCGAAATCCGTTGTGATAAGACTAAACCAAAGCGTCCATGGCAATCAAAGGTGACTTTTTGAAAAATAGGCATTATCGAGAAAATTGAAAATTTTGGAAAAAAAAATGATTTTTAAATTTTTGGGGGAATTTTCATATCGGTGGTGATGTGGACTTGTATCAATGATGTGGGTTTCCATGGTCGCAGTTCCAAAATGGCAAGGCCATGGTGGCAGATGGTAGGGGTTGAGTGTACATGTGGCAAGGTCCATGGAGGTTGAGTTATGGGCTAAGGTGTGTGGTGGCAGACCCGAGGGATGACGTAGATGCACAACCATAAAAGTGGTTTATGGGCCCAACTGGAAGTGGTTTTGGTTCAGGTGCATTTGGGTCTATAACCAATGAGTATGTGCCATGCGTCACCAAGGTGGTAACTGGTTACATGAGCTTGGGAGAAATTAACGGGTGTGTTAGCTGAAGGCTTGTAATCCACCACCATTAGGTGGAGGCATGTGGAATTGCAAGGGCTTTTGTTCGGTATGGATTATCATTTTTTTTCCCTAAACATAATGCTTCCATTATATGTAGGCCCACAAAAATGGAGTGATATTTCCTTGTCATAAGTAAGGTACTTGCAAAACACATTAGAGAGTTCCTCACTATGATAGGCCACCATATGTTCATGTTAAGTTAGGACTTGAATCACTAATAGTATAGACTAAAGAATCTATCTCAATATCAAAGGGTTGTTATAGGTCTAGAAAAATGAGGATTGGTGTTGAACATAACTAGAATTTCAGATCCTCAAATGATTTCTACTAAGACTCAGCTAAAACAAACTTGACTTTAGCTCCACCCTTTGTTACTTGGCTTAAGGGCCAAACAATATGAGAGAGCCCCAACACAAACTTGTAGTAGAATTTGATGAGGCACAAGAAGTTGTAGATCTATGTTAGTGTCTACGGGGTTGACCAATCACAAATGACTTGGATCATTGGTTGGATCTGTGTGCACACCGTGTTCATTCATTATCTATCCTAAACACTGAATTATATGCATGTTGAATGAGCTTCTATAGATTATCATATTGTAAAATCCTCAAATATTAAACATTTTATTTAATAATTTCCATTTATGGAAATTCGTATTTAGGTTTATTAAGACAATTTGTTGTTATTATTTGAATGATTGTGCAAGATTTTGACTGGCCAAATGTCCTCTTTTGATGGACAGATGTAAGAGACATTTTAAATAATAAATGCAAGAAAAAGATGGAACATTCGGGTTAAAAAGAGATGACTATGACTCCATGAGTGGGGAACATGATGGAGCTAACTCAGAGTATGATTAGACAAGTATCAAGAGTGATTTTTTGAAAATCAGGGATATCTGAAGCTACGAATTTCCAAGGAGGGAAATAGCTTCAAGGAAAATACCTAGGCAATGAAAAAGATATAAATAAAACATATGTGGGAGGAAGTACGTTGCTTAGTATGTTGCAAGAGAAAGAATTATGTTTTGTGTGAGCACAAGAGTGTTAGGTAAATATTTTTTGAGATGTACAGAGATACATTGGCAAAGGAGTGGAGCTTAGTTCGTCCTCACAAAGTCATAGTCAGAATTGGGGGTGATCAGAAGTAACTTGATTGTTCTGCATGTACAGTTAGGTGGAACGTAGCTATTCCATTTGCTTCTAGCTTGTTTGGTATATATATATATGGTATGATTCCCTTTAAATCTATAATTAACAACTTTGCAAAATTGTTAATTATCTAGATTTAAAGGGAATCATACAATCTGTTTAAACTTCATAATGTTGAATTTTTGCATTACAAATAGAAAATTGTAAGAAAGAAAATATGCATGAAATTAGAATGAAATGTCATGCAAAAAAATGTTTATCATCATTGAATATGTCTTCAATGTAGTTCCATTCTTTAATAGTTGTTGTAAAACATAATAAAATTAGGAAACGGGACGTGAAGGGGAATAAAAACCATACAAGCACACTTAAATTTATGATAAGAGTATTGATATTCTCTTGAACTAAATTATAAGAACTTTGTATATGCATGTATATAGGCCCACATTTTAAGTACATTGTGGTTAATATTATTGAGGATTTGAGTACAATTATGATTTTGAAAAGTCGAAATACTAACTGAAGAAGTAACCGTGGAACCGTGAAGAAGTAAACGTGGAACCGTGTGGTTGGTTCAAACTAATGGGTAGTATACCATGTGTACAACCATTGCATCGATAGTAGGGTATACTCGTACAAGCAATTAATTTGAATAGAATTCAGCTGGAAAGACCCACCTACTTGGGATTATAACCCTTTAGAGTCTCATCGGCTAATTGCTTGGGATTGGAACCAAAATCCAAACCTCTTTTATTGTTAAACATATTCATTAATCAACATCTCAATGAAGTTAATAGCCATGGGAAATAATTGACTAACATAGCAATTAACCATGTAGCCATGGGATATTTTAAGCCTATAAAAAATTTAATTTGAGCATTCGAGTTTTCTTAAGTCGTTAGAACATTAAGGTTATGATTGTGGTATGGGTTAATACTATAGTATAGATTAGATTATAATTGTATAGAACAGGTTTCATGTATGTGATTTGGTTAAAGTTGATGATAATTAGGTACATCTTGTGTCAAGGATTCAACTTTACATGTTTGTAATCTATTTGTACATAATTGATGAAAGGAATTAAAAAATATATATTTATGAAAATTGAGGTATGTTACATGTATAACTTGTGTCACTACAAGATTCTCAAAACCTATTGAATGTGCTACAAATTTTCTACCCGAATTTTTTTTGGAGATGAGGATGTCATATAGATATACAACCATAAAGGAATTTGTGAATGACTACAAGATATCAGTTGTCGTCTTAATTAGCGTTGTTGAGGAATTAGTCAAGCTGAAAGGCATGACCAACCACTTGAAGAATCCTTATTTGTACTTCAAAGTTGTCTTCCATATGTTAGTTTGATCAATTGGGACCTAGTGATAGCCCAACTTGAGATCAATATTACTGAAAAAATTGGTTCCCTTGAGCTAGGAAAGAAGATTGTCAATTCAAGGGATTGAATACCAATTCTTAACTATAATTTTGTTCAAGGATTTCTAATCAATACAAATTCACCATGTCCCATCCTTCTTCTCAAATAGCACAATTGGGTTCTTGTAAGGTGGGGATCTTGTTCAAATTTTGATTCGAAATGGATCCAAATTGATGAAAGGATGTAACAATCGATACCTACAATGAAATTTGGCAATTACTGAAGGTTAGCAAACATTGTAAATCAATGAAAATGTAAAGACAAAAGTGAGGGTGAGAAATAAAAATGAGAGAATTAAATGAAAATAAAAAGTAAAATAGGAGAGAAGGTTGAAGAATGGGAAACAAATTGTCATCATTGTTATCCTTCCCTTACCCCCAGTACTCCCTATTTCTTATAGTATTTTGATTATCAACAAGTCTTTTTGGCCAAGAGAAAAAGAGGAAAAAATGCCATGGAAGCAATGTAACCAAAGTTTGTCTAAATAAAGAATTGAGCCCCCATTCAAAGTTGGTTTTCCCATTTGGGTTTCCAGAGTAAAGAATGTGTCCATGTGCATTGGTTTTAGTCTATGTGTTGAGTATGCTACTTTGTTAATTGGAATTTATGTTTTATTGAAGCTATTCTTTGTATTTTAATGGGTGATTTGTAGTATTAATAGTTGTTGTGATAGTTATAAAGCTAAGAACACAACTAGCTCTATAGTGTATAAKTTTTCCTTCATATTGCAAKGTTTTGATGGTTAATATTTATCCCAACAACTCTTTTTCCTCCAYCATTGGGTGATTTCAAAAATAGAGAATCAATGGATCCCACTTTGGAGTTGTTGCAATTAAATTGGGAGTTGTTAAATTGGTATCCTAAGAGTTGTTGGGGAACTTATCTCTCTTCCAAGACTRTCCTCTCAATTCCTAAGTTTAATTTTCTTGCTAGTTGATCTTTTACCTTCACCACAAACCATATGCACCTTTGGGTCAAATTTCTTACAGTTGGTTCAAACTAGTTTTTTTCTCTGTTCGATTCCATCTCACCTCTGGTCGATCCAATTCTTCTTGGTCGAATTTTATTCTGCTAGGATTCTTTCCCATTTGTAAGGGTGGATTACATCTCCTTGGGCCGATTTTTCCCTTACCTAGGCAAATTCTTCTTTTCCTAGACCGCAATTTCATTTCTTGGGGCAAATTGATCCTCCCTGGGTCGTTTTCTCTCACTCATGTGATTGTATGGTGGTCGTACATGCTATATGTAACCTATGGACATATTCTCTTTCTCTCCACAATGATGTTGATGCCTAAAACAACGTCATGTTCATATTTTGCAAAGTATTATGAAATTGTATTTTTCTCCATTTGACTTCATTTCTACTCTCACAAATAAAATTGTTGCCATTCTACTATTTTGTTATAACTGATTGTCTTACTTCAAACAAAGACAAAGGAGTATTTTCCTAATAAAATTAAGTATATGTCGCTTGCATTGTATGATGAATGACACAGTTTTGAAATTGCACAATGTTAAAATCAAGATGCAAATCAAATGAAAATGAGGCAAGGAAAAAATATGAGTTTGACAATAAAACTTTCATTGCAATGTATATTGTGTTGGGTGCATTTATTTTTAAGGCATAAGGTGAAATTGTGATGGATCTTATGAACCCTCGTCATGGTCAAATGATATAATATAGTGTTGTTTGCAAATGATATATGCATTATAAACTTTAAACATGATGGCATTGTCAAACCTGGCAATGCTTTGGTTAATGAAAACAATGGTTTTTAATGTGTGGTTAGCGGATAAATTATTGTGGATAGATGCCAAAGTTTAAAGTTTTATTTATTTTCTTTGTAAATTCTAAATCCCTTGCTCGACACGTGTGTGTTACTCTAAGTTCAGGCCTACAATTTAATGGGAATTGCAGTTGGATCCTACATACTATGCATTAAAAGGATGGTTGGTAAACAATCCATGGAGATAGTGTGGGTGAATTTCTAATACGTCGATTCTTATGACATATGGAAATGGTCTCCATCTTGAAATATGTCGCCACCCCAATACAACATATTGTTGTATTTGTCAGAGGAAGTTCTAGCTACTAGGTCCAATTGACATAAGCATGAGAACATACAATAGGTTTATGTCAGGCCCGAGCTTTCTTTTTACAAGCCTTCATCCTAAAATCAATGTTTTATTGAGTTCATGTACTTACACCTTTTGAAGACAATGAACATGTATATTTTGGATTGTTAAAGACACTTTTAAATTTTGGATTGTTAAAGACACTTTTAAGAATTCTTCCACGCACCCCTTGTGCTCATTCATCAAGTCTAGAACTTAAGAGGTTATCGGCCTCTGCCTGCCTCATAGAGAATCCGTGCATATCCACACTACCTCTCCTGAGCTTAATAAACTCCGTCCTCTCAGAGACTCGGGGCAACTGGGAGTGTTAACGTGCACCCATGAAAACCATGGCCAAGGTCGACGAACTCACAGTTCGTGGCTCTAGCTTAAACCACCATGGGGATCAAGCATTTACGAGTACAAGTCATGTCTGAACCATATAATTTCTTACTTTCCTAATTACACAATCAAGCAGAAATAAAAGGGATACAGTATTGTTATCGATATTTCTTGAAAGGGGGGCTAGAACACAAAAGAATGGGTTAAAACCCACTTGTCCAAAGTTTCGGATGATTATGCGCCCAGGATAAGTCATGAGCAAGTTCGAGCGGTTCATATTTGAGCGCCTAGATCAACGACACATATCAAATTCCGGACCCCCCTTGCCTTTCTACCTTTAAGCGGGGGGGGTCCGGAATCGGGGGCGCACCTCTCCAACAGCTCAGATCAGCGCGCCCGGATCAAC